>MU744429.1:351819-423040 GCA_026770625.1 Nicotiana glauca | reverse complement strand
TTGTTGCATTCGGGAGCCCGCCCGTAGAACAGAGGTGTTACTTTTAAGTTGTTGCATTCGGGAGCCCGCCCGTAGAATGGAGGTGTTACTTTTAAGATTGTTGAAGTCGGGAGCCCGCCCGTAAAACGGAGGTGTTACTTTTAAATTGTTGCATTCGGGAGCCTGCCCGTAGAACGGAGGTGTTACTTTTAAGTTGCTGCATTCGGTAGCCCGCCCGTAGAACGGAGGTGTTACTTTTAAGATTGTANTTTCGGACAAAGAGGGGCAGCTGTAAGCACGTGATTTTGCCCTATACGAGAACTACTCCCAAAAAATTCAAAATAAAACAATTTTCCTTTGTCCGCAATTTTGAGATTTTTCGTGGCATTTTTGGATAATTATTTGTATTTGTCTGTGCATGTTTATTTGTTAAATAAATGAAAATACAAAAATATGTTGCATTTTTAGTTTGTTTTACAAAAATGAAAAAATCACAAAAAATATATATTTTTTGCATTTTTAGCATTTAATCNGTGTTACTTTTAAGTTGTTGCATTCGGGAGCCCGCCCGTAGAACGGAGGCATTACATTTCAGTCTTTACATTTCATACCTTGAAATTAGTAACCCACCGGAATGCAGAAGGTTACAACAAAAATCCCCAGCATAAATTCAAGTGCAGAAATCAAAAGGAAGATAAGACAGATTTCAAGAGAAGCGGTATTTGAACCAGTGTTATCCCCAGCGGACAGAACAAAATGATGAAAATGGTGTTCAGAAAAAGCAAAAGGCCAGTGTCGTCCCCAGCAGTTTTTGGAAGAAAGAAGCACCGGAGGAAACACAAGCCGACATGGAAGCAAGGCAACAAGAGCAAGTTGAAGATAGATAAGATTTGTAATTCCTAGTTTAGTCTAGCTTCTTGTTTTCTTTAAGCACGGTGCAACAAGGAGATCGGTAAGCAGTAATAACAACATGCAGCAGCAGTAACAGTAAAATTGCAGTCCCATGGTAGTCCCAGCTACCGAAACTTCCCGAACTATATTGACCTGATTCCCTTTTAGCCAGGGATATGTAGGAGACCTTTTGAAGCAAAGGTTCGGTCAAATCTTTCAAAAAATGCTTCACACGGAGTACTCAAACGGGCAAAAATCGCTCGCTCACTTTATCTTTGCACGAAAACTCTTCGTGCTTTCGGACAAAGAGGGGCAGCTGTAAGCACGTGATTTTGCCCTATACGAGAACTACTCCCAAAAAATTCAAAATAAAACAATTTTCCTTTGTCCGCAATTTTGAGATTTTTCGTGGCATTTTTGGATAATTATTTGTATTTGTCTGTGCATGTTTATTTGTTAAATAAATGAAAATACAAAAATATGTTGCATTTTTAGTTTGTTTTACAAAAATGAAAAAATCACAAAAAATATATATTTTTTGCATTTTTAGCATTTAATCTCAAATTGTGTGATTTGATTTGGTGTTTAAACTTGTGTGATAATTATTATTAGGAGTCAATTAGAATTTTAGTTAATTTTTGATTTTATCATTTAATTTAGAATTTTTGGTTTTATTAATTGGAAATTAAGGGGATGAAAATAGAGAGAAAAAGTGGATTGGGCCATCCAAATTTGACCATAACCAGGCCAAATCAATACCCTCACCCGATCCAAATCGTCTAGCCTCAAAGACAGACGAAACAACATAGTTTGATAACCAAACTACGTCGTTTCGTCATCAAAAGATCTGAGCCGTTTAAACCATGTCAATCCAACGACCCTCATCCCATCTCCCAAACCGTCTCACCAGACCCGACCCATTCCCACACCCGGTCCGCCCCCGTCATCCCCCAAAATGACGCCGTTCCCATGTTAGTGACCAATCCAGGCCGTTGATCTCATCAAATCAAACGGCCGGGATTTGTTTTCCCCTCTAATATATAAACCTAATCCTATACCCAGCCCCCCAAACCAAACCCCTCCATCGACTCTTTCAGAGACTGAAATGAATCCCTACCAAACCCTAGCCGCCCTCGTGCCCCTTCGCCTGAAACCCGGCGACAACGATGTCGCCGGTCACCAGATTAACACCCCTAAGCCACCCGACCACCCTGAACACGAATCCATGAACTGTTTGCTTCGAATCATCCTCAAACTTCTCGAATCTTCGTTTGAAGATTTGAGCAAAACCTTAACCTACGCAAACCAAGCCCAAATTCATACCAGACAACCTCCAGACCTCCCTCGTTACCAGAACAACGTTGGTTTGGTTCGAATCAGACCAGAACCGTTCGAACCCCAAATCGAACCCCCAAGAGCCCTAGAAAACCAAAGGTTGAAATCTGTCAAAATTAAAGAGTTTTGGGTGTTCAATCGACCTTAGCCGGAGTGTTCTCAGTTGAGAACACTCGGTTAAGGTCCGTTCAACCCCAAAAGTTCAAGTCAAAGGCTCAAACCTGGGTTCGTCTAGTTTTCTGATCTCTCAAGGTATTTTGTTTCTTTGTCTATTCTATTTTTCTTTACCGTTATGTGTTTAGTTTTAGTTGTAGTCTAGTTTTGTCGATTGTTCTTCTTCTTCTCCAATCCAACCCTTTATTTGGTCAAACTTTTCTTCTGTTCATAGTCGAGCATATGTTTAAGCCATGTAATCGATTAGAATGTGTTTGGTCGAATAGTTAGTTTCATGATAATTCCCTGTTTTTGTCAGTACAACTTGAATCACCTGTGTGTCTGTTTGATCCTGTTGGTTTGTTGTTAATTATATATGTTATAAACTGTGTAATCGATTGTTTAAATATTGTCGATTAGTCGGATTGAAAGCTAGATCAATATGATAACAATTCATTTGACTCAATCCAGTGTGTTTGTCATCTTGTTTCTTCCTGTTTGATTTTATGATCAAAATGAACTTATTGATTTGTTCAATTTTTCCTTTTTGAACCGAACTGCTTGCTCATTTGAATGTCACCCATGTTCTGTATATTTGTTCACCTGAACCTCATGCCTTGCTTCAATTCTGTTTGAATCACTGCCTGAATTAAGACTAGGATTGGTTATTGCTGTGTAGTTATTTGGTGATTAGTAACCAGTGTTAGTTATAATTGTTAGAGGTTTAAATACAGATTGCCAAGAGTCATGGTAGGGCAGTAATTCAGGGGTTTTAAGAGGTAATTTTGGGGTTTAACAGAGTTAATTAGAATTAACTTAAGGGGTCTGTCAAGTTGGTTAATAGATACCCTTATTTTAATATTAATTGGGGACATAACATAACAGCATGGGAGTTAATAGGAATATTTTAATAACCCATGACTCTTGATTGAAACAATAAGGGACAAAACATGTAATTGTGGGGAACCAAATAGTTTCATACAATAAAGACACTTAGGAGTGGGAATTCAAGGGGTATGGGCAGAATAAATATAAAAAAAAATTGAGTGTTTCTAGGCAGTGTGAGGGGGTCTGTTTTAGGCTATAAATAGGGTCATTTAGGACTAGAAAAGGGGCTGGCTTTTTACCAAAAAGAGTTCAGTAATTATAGAGTGAAAAGAGGGGGGGGGGCTTTTTGATCCAAAAGTTCAGGAATTAAGAGATCAGTTTTTCTATCAGTTTTTCTTGGAGTTCTTTGTTGAGAAGTCTTGGCTGGATTTTTGAGCAATAGAAATTCAGGAGTTAGAAAGTTTAAGTGGCTGGTCTTTCATTATTTAAAGATCAGTAGTTTGAGAGTTAAAAGAGAGTGTTTGAGAGTTAAAAACTGAAAAAATCATAAATCTACTGTTCCATTGCATTTTCGGGGTCTTTCTACTTCTGCCTGTGACTACTGTTGGTGTTTCTGGTTTCATACTTGGTTTTCTGGTGTTGGTGTTGCTGTTTGGTATATTTGAAATTGCCACTGTTTTTCTGGGATTTATTCTGCTGGGTTTCATCCGTTGCCGTTTGTTGCTGTTGATGTACTGTTACTGCCCTGCTGATCTCTTATCTTCCTCTTCTTTTATTTCAATACCAGGTACACTTTCGAATGAACACTGATGTAGCTGTGAGTTCTAAAAGTGAAATGAAATGCTAGGGTGATTGATGAACTAGTGTTGTACCTGCAGCTTAAATAGATAAGTGATAAGTATCTGTATAGTCTAGTTTCATAACTCAATAAGAATTCATGGTGTAGTTTTTGTACCTAACTGAAATTTTATTTGTTTAAAATTGCAATCTGTAGTCGTCAGTTGTACATGTAATGCAGTTAGTTAACTAATTTGTAGAATGAACAAATAGTTAATGGATTAGTTGCTTATATTTCATCTCCAGTTTTCTTTTGTATTCAAGGCAAATTTAAATAGGCCAGCGTTTGATTCCGTTAGGCAATATATAGGCCAATGTTCGAATCCATGTTGATAACATTTCCTAGCCGTTAGTTCCATCAGTCTCAATCATCTAGAAATGTTAGTTTAAATCAATTTTAGAAATGTTAGTTTAAATCAATTTTAGAAATGTTAAGTTTAAATCAATTTGGAGAATGGTTAGTTCGTTTTCAATATTTTGCCAATCTCGTATGCATGTTATAATTTCAGCTTTAGTAGTCCGCTTATAGAATAAGGCACGAAACAATCTGCCATTTAACAAGTTCGGGTTCCATTTGTCGTTCACATCTATTATAACCTAATAACTAATAAGAGGCCCGAACTCATCAAGTATGTAAATCAATTAGTACTTTTTCTTCTTTCACTTTTAGAGGCGAACCAAAAAAAAAAATATAGTCACTTTAGGATTGTCCTCTTTAATAAAAATGAGACGAGCCTCGCCAAATAAAATGCACAAACTGCGGGGCCCTCATAAATGTATATATTAAAATACTTAGCTTTCGGGACGGGCGGTTTAGGGAATTTCACGGCCCTCCCCAAAATAATAATGCGTTAGTCTCTTTAGGCGCGTCTTTAATAATTTTACCTTCCTAAATTCGGGTGTGCATTTCATGCGACCCAAATCCAAATCCCAAAACGTTGAATAAAATGTGTTGAGGATCCGGGTGCATATCATGTGACATGATCCAAAACATATTTTAAACGACGTTCAATTCCACAAAAATAATTAAAAGCGGTTAAAGGTTAAAATTTGCACATAAGTTAAAGCATGTTATAAATCAGATAAATAAGCCAAATATGACAGTTGAGCGACCGTGCTGGAACCACGGAACTCGGGAATGCCTAACACCTTCTCCCGGGTTAACAGAATTCTTTATCCGGATTTTTGGTTCGCGGACTGTTAAATAGAGTCAAATCTTTCCTCGATTCAGGATTCAACCGGTGACGTGGGATGCCATAAATCTCCGAAGCGGCGACTCTGAATCTCTTAATAAATGAATTTTGTTTTGATTTTCCTTTAACCAGAAAAACTCCCTTTACTACACCCTTCGCGGGGTGCGGTAGCGCCAAAAGGAGGTGTGACAATACCTATACATATATTAAAATAATACTACAAAAATAAATCCTTCCCCACAAGAAAACATGGTCTTGGAATGCATGTGTAATGACCCGGCCGGTCATTTTGTGAGCCCCGATCCCCTATAAACTGCTTTCCCTATATCGATTTCTGCTGTGGTGACTTGCCGGGAGGTTTCGTTTTGGACTTTTAGATTATTTTGGGATACTTAGCCCCTAAATGAGAGCTTAAGCCTTAAGATTTGGACTGTAGTCGGTATTGTGTGAAGACAACTCCAGAATAGACTTACGTAGGTTTCGTTAGCTCCGTTAGATGATTTTGGACTTAGGAGCGTGTCCAGATTGTGGTTTGGAGGTACGTATCTCATTTTGGCTTGAAATGGCATAAGTTGAACTTTTAGAAATTTGGATCGGTAGTGGAAATTTTGATATCGGGATCGGTTTCCGATTTTGAATGTTAGTGTAGGTCCATAGTGTTGAATATGACTTGTATGAAAACTTTGGGGTCAAACGGGCGTGGTTTGGTTAGTTTTAATATCGTTGTCGAATTTTAAAGTTTCAAGTTCACTAAGTTTGGATTGGAGGGTGATTTGTATTTTTAGCATTGTTTGATGTAATTTGAGGGCTCGACTAAGTTTGTATGGTGTTTTAGTATTGGTTGGTATGTTTGGTTGATGTCCCGGAGGGCCTCAAGTGTGTTTTGGATGCTCAACGGGTTGAAATTTTGACTTATGCAATTGCTGAAGATTTCTGGTTGCTGCTGTTTTCGCATATGCAATTGGAGAACTACAGGTGCATATTCACACGTGCAAAAGATCTGGTGCAGAAGCGGGTTGGAAGGAGGAGCTCAGGGACCGCAGGTGGGAGGTAATATTCCGCACCTACGATGCCCGCAGATGCGACCCTAGAGCACAGGTGTGAAGAGATACAGCAGAAGCGGACTAGTTTCCGCAGGTGCGCACACGCAGGTGCAGCCACCTTCTCGCAGAAGCGGTCCTAGGTCCCTTAAGTCATTTCCGCACCTGTGATGCAATTTCCGTAGGTGTGGTGCCACAGGTGCAATGAATAGGCCGCATGAGCAAATTTGCTGCCAGTAAAATGGGAAAATCGAGTGTTTGATTCATTTCTCCAATTTTTGACTTGGGAGCTCGAAAATTGGCGATTCTTTGAGGGATTTTTAGAAAGAGCTTTGGGAAAACAATTCCTTACTCGATTGTGCTTATATTTCATTAATCTACTGTTGTTTTCTTCATTTAATTAAACAATTTGAATAAGAAAGTTGGGAAAATGGGGAAAAAGTTCGCCAACCAATTTTTTGAGTTTCGAGGGGGATTTAGACATCGGATTTGGATAACTTTGGTATGAGTGAACTCGTGAGTAAATGATTGTTCATAATTTTGACTTTTACCCGATTCCGAGAAGTGGGTCGGGAGGATTTTTGCGCAATTTTCCAATTTTTTGCCTTAGCTTTGATTTCATTAGTTAGATTAATTTCTTGTAGCTATATTTATGTTATGTAATAGATTTGGCTAGGTTTGGGCTATCCAGAGCCAGATATTCGTGGAAAGAGCATTGTGACAAATTGATTTGAGCTTGGTTCGAGGTAAATGGCTTGCCTAACCTTATATGGAGGAACTCCCCTTAGGATTTGGTACTGTTTGATATGTGAGCCCCGTGTACGTAAGGTGACGAGTACGTACACGGGCTATTTGTTGTAAAACTCTATTTTCACTAAGTCATAACCTATTTCTCTTTATTTGAACTACACTAGCATACGTAACTATACTATTTAGAATAGAATAGTATGCCTACATGTTTTAACTGCCTATTTGAACTTTGTGTAATATGTTTAGTGAAACTTCCTGCTTTCCTTGATTTGCACTTAGTCTAAGCTGTAGGTTCTCTTGCTGTAACTGTTATTCCTGTTGATTGAGCTGCATATTTACTTTGGGACTACAGAACAGTATTCAGGAAGTTTCCATGTACTACATATTTTCTTTGGGACTACGAAACGGAATTCCTGGATATCCCTATGTTCTGCATATTTACTTTGGGACTACGGAATGGTATTCCGGGAGATACCCTTGCATATTTACGTTTGTGACTATGAGACGGTATCTCAGGAGATCCCCTATTGTTATCACTATGTTATAAGCGTTTTCTTTCATTGATTCTATCCTTGTTAGATTTCCATATCTATTTTTACTAGGATATTTCATTTTTCTTATTTCATTATATTTATACTAGTAGGGCCCTGACCTGATCTCGTCACTACTCGATCGAGGTTAGACTTGGCAATTATTGGGTACCGTTGTGGTGTACACATGCCCTTCCGTGCACATATTTTTTTATATGCAGATCCAGGTTTATCTTACCAGCCTCATCACTAGTTGCAGGCACTACTGCTTATTGGAGACTTCAAGGTAGATCTTCTCACGCCTGCAGATCCTCGGAGTCCCCTTCTATCCCTCTACGTTTATTTTTCCCTCTTTATATAGAAATGATGTATAGAATAATTAAGACTTCTTAGTAGTTTGTGACTTATGGTATTCCGGGTTTTGAGAATTGTTTGGTTCTTTTCAGAGGTGATAATTGTATATGCCGAGTGGAATTCAGTTTCTTATTAGATATTTTTTACTGTTAGTAGTTAATGTTCATGCTTTTATTTCCTTCCCGCAAAATTTTAGGCTTACCTAGTCGTAGAGACTATATGCTGTCACGACAACTCACAGAGCGAGAAATTGGCCGTGACAAGTTGGTATCGGAGCTCTAGGTTCATAGATGTTGTGAGTCACAAGTCAATTTATTAGAGTCTCGCGGATCGGTACAAAGACGTCTTTACTTATTTTCGATAGGCTATGGAACTTTTAGAAAAAATTCCACTTCATTTGGTTCCTTCTCTACCGAGATTATTGACTTCGAAATTCTAAACTTCTATCTTCTATTCTATCATATATGGTGATGACACATGCAACCAGAGATGATCAGGCATCCGCGCCCCCTGCTAGAGCCGCCCGAGGGCGGGGCCGGGGTAGAGAATGGGGACGCACACATGGTGAAACCAGAGCACCCAAGTGAGCTGCTATAGAGGAGCCACCAGTAGCTCCAGTCGGAGCACAGGCACCTGATACGCCAACTACTACTACTCCAACTCTTCAGGAGAACCTTTTGCAGTTCATGAGCATGTACAACACTCTAGCTCATGGAGGGTTGATTCCACTTGCTCCATCCACATCTCAGGCTGGGGGAGGAGCACAAACTTCCGCTGGTCACACCCTATAGTAGCGGGTTCAAGTTGATCATATTCCAGAGGTTATACCGGTACTGCCTATAGCCCCAACTCAGCCCAAATGTGGGGCAACAGTTTCAGAGGAGGAGCGGTGTAGGCTTGAGAGGTACACGAAGTACGACCCTCCTACTTTCAGTAGTCTAGCGTCAGAGGATGCTTAGGGATTTTTGGAGGAGTGCCACCGTACCCTCTGTACTATGGGCACAGCAAAGTCGAGTGGGATTTCTTTTACTGCCTTCCATCTTCGAGGAGAAGATTATCAGTGGTGGCGTACTTATAAGTTGGACAGTCTGGCTGAGGCATCTTCCCTTACATGGACTCAGTTCTCGGACATGTTTTTAACGGAGTATGTTCCTCGGAGACTTAGGGATGTATGGCGCTTGGAGTTTGAGAAGTTACGCCAGGGTGCTATGACTGTTTCAGAGTATGCAGTCCGTTTTAGTGACTTGGCTAGGCATGTACCGACCTTGGTTTCTACAGTTCGAGAGAGGGTTCTTCGGTTTATGGAGGGACTCATTCCCAGTATTAGGACTAGCATGGCTCAGGGTTAGAGATGGATATCTCATATCAGTAAGTGGTCAGTATTGCTAGGAGAGTAGAGGTCATGCTTGCTCGAGATAGGGAGGAGAGAGAACCAAGAGGCCTCGAGAGTCGGCCATTATTCTAGTGTCCGTGCCCTAGTTGTAGTTCGTAATGGTAAGGGTTATGTGAGTTGCCCCGTTCATTCAGCTCTTACAGCTGCTAGTTGTATTCCTGCTCCTCCTAGATCGTAGGTTCCTTATTATGCACCTTCAGTATCTAGTGTGCCTCCTGCATAGGGTTCTATCAGTTGTCATCCAACAGACCTAGCCCGTGCCAGTCACAGATGCCATGTCCTTCCAGATCTTGTTTTGAGTGTGGCGAAACTCGTCATATGGTGAGGGATTACCGCAGACTTAGGAGGGGGTGCACCTCCACAGATTTCTCAGCCACATTATGCTCCACCAGGTCCTCAGGCTATGATTACAACACCAGCTACCACCCCACCTGCTCAGCTAGCCCGAGGTGGAGGTCGGGGAGGTAGAGGCCGCCCTAAAGGGGGAGTTCTTGCCAGATACTTTGCCCTTCTTGCTTGTACAAATTCTATTGCTTTCGATTTTGTTAGTACAAGTATTGTTCTGGTCTGTCATAGAGATGCATCTGTTCTATTCGATCCAGGCTCCACTTATTCTTATGTGTCATCTTATTTTTCCCCGCGTTTGGGTGTATCTCGGGATTTTTTGAGTCCACCTATTTATATGTCTACTCCTATGGGAGATTCTCTTATTGTGGAACGCGTGTATCAGTCATGTTTGATTACTCTTAGTGGTTTTGAGACCAAAGTCGATTTATTATTGCTTAGCATGGTAGATTTTGATGTTATTTTGGGCATGTACTAGTTGTCGCCCTATTATGCTATTCTTGATTGTCATACCAAGACCTGACACTGGCTACGCTAGATTTATCGCGATTAGAGTGGAGGGGAACCTTAGATTAGACTCGCAGCAGAGTTATTTCATTTCTTAAAGCTCAGTGAATGGTTGAGAAGGGATGTGCTACATATCTAGCTTATGTGAGAGATGTTAGTATTGATGCCCCTACAGTTGAGTCAATCCCAATAGTGAGGGATTTCCCTGATGTTTTTCCAGCTGATCTTCCAGGCATGCCACCCGATAGAGATATTGACTTTGGTATTGATTTGTTACCGGGCACTCATCCCATATTTACCCTTCCGTATCGTATGGCCCCTTCTTAGTTGAAGGAGTTGAAGGAATAGTTGCAGGAAATCCTTGACAAGGGATTCATTCGGCCTAGTGTGTCACCTTGGGGTGCTCTTGTCTTGTTTGTGAAGAAAAAAGATTGTTCTATACGTATGTCCAATGATTATCGCCAGTTGAACAAAGTCATAGTGAAGAACTGTATTCTTTGCCTCATATTGATCACCTATTTGATCAGTTACAGGGTGCTCGGGTGTTTTTCAAGATTGACTTGCATTCTGGTTATCATCAGTTGAAGATACGGGAGCCAGATATCCCAAAGACTTTTTTCAGGACTTGGTATGGTCACTAAAAGTTCCTTGTCATGTCATTTGGGTTGGCCAACACCCCAACAACATTTATGCATTTGATGCACAGTGTATTTCAGCCTTATCTTGACTCATTCACAATTATCTTTATCGATAACATTTTGTTGTACTCCTGAGTTGGGAAGATCATGAGCAACACCTGAGGATAGTGCTTCAGATCTTGAGAGAAAAAACGTTATATGCAAAGTTCTCTAAATGTGAGTTCTGGTTAGATTTCATGGCATTCTTGGGTCCTGTGTTATCAAATGAAGGGATCAAGGTGGATCCGAAGAAGGTGGAAGCAGTGTAGAGCTAGCCTAGACTGTCCTCAGCTACAGTTATCCAGAGTTTCCTTGGTTTGGCAGGGTATTACTGTCGATTTTTTAAGGAGTTCTCATCTATTGCAGCGCCTATAACCAGGCTGACCCAGAAGTATGCTACGTTCAGATGGACAGAGGAGTGTGATGAGAGATTTTAGAAGCTCAAGATAGCTTTGACTACAACCCTACTATTGCTATTGCCTTCAGGTTTATGGTTTTATACATATTATTGTGATGTGTTGCGAGTTGGCCTCGATGCGGTGTTGATGTAGGACCGTAGGGTGATTGCCTACACGTCCAGACAGCTGAAGTTGCTTGAAAAGAACTATCATGTCCACGACCTTGAGCTAGCAGCTAATGTTCATTCCTTGAAGATTTGGAGGCACTATTTGTACGGTGTTCTTTGTCAGATCTACATTGCTCACTAGAGTTTGCTTCATCTGTTCAATCAGAGGGATCTTAATTTGCGTTAGAGAAGGTGGTTAAAGCAGCTTAAGGATTATGATATCACCATTTTGTACCACCCGGTGAAGGCTAATATGGTGGCCGATGCTCTGAGTCGTCAAGCAGAGAGTTTGGGGAGTTTACTTTATCTACCAGCAGCAGAGAGGCCCATGGCGTTTGAAGTTCAGGCCTTAGCCGTCCAGTTTTTGAGATTTGGTATTTCTGAGACTAGTCGAGTATTGTCTTGTGTGGTCTATCGGTTATCTCTTTATGATCGTATCAGGGAGCATCAGTATGATGACCCCCATCTGCTTTTCCTTAGGGACACAGTCTAACACGGTGATGCTTAGGAGGTCGCTATTGGGGATGATGGTGCATTGAGGATGCAGGGTAGGCTATGTATGCCTAATGTAAATGGTTTGCGCGAGTTGATTCTTCATGAGGCTCACAACTCGCGGTACTCCATTCATCCGGGTGCCACGAAGATGTACCAAGACTTGAGGCAGGATTACTGGTGGAGGAAGATGAAAAAGGATATAGTGGAGTACGTTGCTCGATGCCTAAGTTTCCAGCATGTGAAGTATGAGCATCATGGACGGGTGTATTACTTCAAAAGTTACAGATTCCGGAGTGGAAGTGGGAGCGGATCACTGTGGATTTCGTTGTTGGGATCCCACGTACTCAGAGGAAGTTTGATGTAGTTTGGGTGATTGTGGATAGGCCGACCAAGTCAGTTCATTTCCTTCCTGTGATGATTACCTATTATTCCAAGCAGCTAGCTCGAGTTTATATCCGTGAGATTGGGTACTCGGGTGGAGTTGAGCATGGAATTTCACCCTTAGATGGATGGGCAATCCGAGTGCACTATTCAAATTCTTGAGGATATGCTTCGTGAGTGTGTGATGGTGTTTGGAGGTTCTCTGGATCAATTCTTGCCACTTGCGGAGTTTTCTTACAACAACAATTATCATTTCACCATTCAGATGGTACCATATGAGGCTCTGTATGGAAGGCGGTATTGGTCCCTAGTGGGTTGGTTCGAGTCGGGCGAGGTTGAATTATTGGGTACGTACTTGATTCAGGATGCCTTGGGGAGGGTTAAGGTGATTTAGGATAGACTTCGTAGGGCCCAGTCCAGACAAAAGAGTTATGCGGACCGGAAGGTTCGCGATGTTGTATTCATGGTTTGAGAGCGGGTTGTTGCTTCGGGTTTCGCTTATGAAGGGCGTTATGAGGTTCAAAAAGAGGGAAAACCTGAGCCCAAGGTTTATTGGATCCTTTGAGGTGTTGCAGCAAGTTGAGGAGGTTACTTATGAGCTTGACTTAACTCCCAGCTTAGCAGGAGTTCATCCGGTATTTCATGTTTCAATGCTCCAGATGTATCATGGTGATCCATCTCATGTTTTGGATTTCAGCTCAGTCCAGTTGGACAGAGTCTATCTCATGTTAAGGAGCCAGTTGCTAGTTTGGACATGAAGATTTGAAAGTTAAGGTCAAAGAACATTGTATCAGTAAAGGTTCAGTGGCGTGTTTATCCACTCGAGGAGGCAACTTGGGAGACCGATCAAGCTCGTTACCCTCATCTTTTCACCACTCCAGGTATGTCTCTATGCTCTTTCAAGGACGAACGATTGTTCTAAGAGGGGGAGGATGTAACAACCCATACGTTCGTTTTGAGAGTTAGAGCCCTGATCCCCTATAAACTGCCTTCCCCATATCTATTTTTGCCTTTAAAACTTGCCGGGAGGTTTTATTTTGGTTTTTTGGAATGTTTTGGGACACTTAGTCCCTAAGTGGGAGTTAAGCCTTATGATTTAGACCATAGTTGGAATTGTGTGAAGACGACTCTGGAATGGAGTTCCGTCAGTTTTGTTAGCTCCGTTAGGTAATTTTGGACTTAGGGGCGTGTACAAATTGCATTTTAGAGGTACGTAGCTCATTTAGGCTTGAAATGGCGAAAGTCAAATTTTTGAGATTTAGACCGGTAGTGGAAATTTTGATATCGGGGTTGGTTTTCGATTTCGGAATTTGGAGTAGGTCCGTAGTGTTGAATATGACTTTTGTGCATATTTGGGGTCAATCGGACATGGTTTGGTTGGTTTCGGCATCGGTTGTCAAATTTGGAAGTTTCAAGTTCATTAAGTTTGGATTGGAGGGTGATTTGTGTTTTAGCATTGTTTGTTGTGCTTTGAGGGCTCGACTAAGTTCGTATAGTATTTTAGGATTAGTTGGTATGTTTGGTTGAGGTCTTGGGGGGCCTCGGATGTATTTTGGATGCTCAATGGGTTAAAATTTAGACTTTTGCAATTGCTGAAGATTTTTGGTTACTGGTGTATTTGCATCTGTGGTTGGGGAACCGCAGGTGCAAAAGATTATGTGCAGAAGCAGGTTTGAAGGAGGAGCTCAAGGACCACAAGTACAAGGTAATATTTAGCATTTGTGATTCCCACAGATGCGACCCTGGAGCGCAGGTGCGAAGAGGGACCGTAGAAGCTGACCAGTTTCTGCAAGTGCGCACACGCATGTGCGGCCACCTTCTCACAGAAGCAGTCCCAGGTCCCTAAGTCATTTCCGCACTTGCGATGGAATTTTTGTAGGTGCGATAATAGGCCACAAGAGCGAATTTGCTGGCACAAAAAGTGAAAAATCGTGGGTTTGATTCATTTCTCCATTTTTGAAATTGGGAGCTCGGAAATTGGCGATTCTTTTAGGGATTTTCAGAGAGAGCTTTGGGGTAATGATTCCTTACTCGATCGGGGTTATATTTCATTAATCTAATGTTGTTTTCTTTAATTAATGAAGGAATTTGAATGAGAAAGTTGGAAAATGGGGGAAAAGTTACGTAACCAAATTTCTAAGTTTTGAGTGGGATTTAGACATCAGATTTGGATAATTTTGGTATGAGTAACCGCATGAGTGCATGAGTGTTCATAATCTGTTAGTTTTACCTGATTCCTAGACGTGGGCCCGGGGAAGCTTTTTGGGAGATTTTCCAATTTCTTGCCTTAGCTTTGATTTATTAGTTAGATTAGTTTCTTGTAGCTATATTTATGTTATGTAACTGATTTGGCTAGATTTGAGCCATTTGGAGTCGGATATTCGTGGAAAGAGCATTGGGACGGATTGATTTGAACATGGTTCGAGGTAAGTGGCTTGCCTAACCTTGTGTGGGGAATCTCCCCTTAGGATTTGGTACTGTTTGATATGTGAGCACCATGTACGTGAGGTCACGAGTACCAACACAGGCTATTTGTTGTAAAAATTCATTTTTCACTAAGTCATAACCCGTTTCTCCTTATTTGAATTACACTAGCATATGCAACTATAGAATAGCATGCCTGCGTGTTTTAACTGCCTATTTGAACTCTGTGCAGCATGTTTAGCGAAATTTACTGCTTTCCTTAACTTGAATTTAGTCTAAACTATAGGTTATCTTGCTGTAGCAGTTATTCTTGTTGGTTGAGCTGCATATGTACTTTGGTATCACAGAGCGGTGTTCCGGGAGATCTCTCTGTATTGCATATTTACTTTGGGACTACAAAGCGGTATTCTAAGATATCCCCTTGTTCTGCATATTTTCTTTGGGACTAGGGAATTGTATTCAAGGAGATCCCCCTACACATTTATGTTTGGGACTACGAGACGGTATCTCGGGAGATCCCCTATTGTTATCACTGTGTTATAATTATTTTCTTTCATTTATTCTATGCTTGTTAGATTTTCGTATCTATTTTTACTGCGATATTTCATTCTTTCTTATTTTATTATATTTATACCATTAGGGCCCTGACCTGATCTCATCACTACTCGACCGAGGTTAGGCTTGGAACTTACTGGGTACCGTTGTGGTGTGCTCATGCTCTTCCCTGCACATCTTTTTTGTGTCCAGATCCAGGTTCATCTTACTAGCCTCATCACTAATTGCAGTCGTTGCTGCTTATTGGAGACTTCAAGGTACATCTGCCCACGACCGCAGATCCTTGGAGTCCCCCTCTATCTCCCCTATGTTCATTTTTCCCTCTTTCTGTATAAATGATGTATATAACAATTAAGACTTCTTAGTGGCTTTTGGCTTACGGTATTTTGGGTTTTGGGAATTGTTTGGTGTTTTTGAAAGGTGATAATTGTATATGCCGGGTGGCATTCGGTTGCTTATTAGATATTTGTTACTGTTAGCAGTTAATGTTCATACTTTCATTTTATTTCCGCAAAGTGATAGACTTACCTAGTCGTAGAGACTAGGTGCCACCACGACAACTCACGGAGGTATAGATTGGGGCGTAACAACATAAGATTCTGACGAAAAAAATAAATAGGTATAATTAGAGAGCACTTGAAACAAAAATGCTATAAATTTGTATAGAAATCTAGAAAAATTAAAGATAGAAGTATCATGTTTTGAAGGATTCACTTTTAGTATTATTTTAATTTATATATATGGGTATTGTGTCTGGTGGATCGGGTGGTGTTGGTTCATTACTATTTTTATTGGATTATTATATATCATACATAAAATAAAAATTAAAAATAATACTGAAAAGTTGTATTTTTGGTCACTATGATGTTGTGTGCGGTGAAATCAGAGGGTCCAGTTTCGCGTCATCGAGGCACCTCAGAAGACCATCTCGAAGTCTCGATGCTACAAGTTCATGGTCGAGTTTCCTCTCTTGAGGTTCATCGAGGCCCGATCTTGGGACAACGTTGACTGCGGCCACAGTAGAAATGGGGAGTTCCCTAAGCACGTGGCTAGGACTGACTGGGCCTAGTGTACTACCCTAACCCTTGATCAGGATGTCATCTAGCTGTCCCATCCCCATTTCTTTATCATTAATGTATTTTGTACTATGTTGGGATTCCTCTCCTATATAAAGGGGATCCTTTTCATTTTGTAAAGCTCTGTTGTCTCAGCTACTCCACATGAAATATACAAGAACATTCTATTTGCTCTCTAACATATTCTCTTGATATTATTGCTTTCATATTTCATCTTCATTATTGCTCTTCATTTATTGCTTATCATTGGCCATAAAGAGCCTTCGTTGATTTTATTATAATTGTTAACCATATTTCAACCACCCTCGATAGCTCCCAGCCGAGCTCCGAAATCGACCTCGAGGCCCCTAAATCGACAAGCTCGAGGCCTCGATTATTGACCTATCGGTTTGATTATCCCCTTTCTTTATCTCTCATTTCTCTTCTAAGTCTCACAGACATAACATCAACTGCTTAACAACTAGCATAAAAATAGATCACTTATTTTTTGCGTCCCATAATCAAATTTAATTACTATTACCAATTTCGGAAAATAGTTTGGCGCCCACCGTGGGGCTAAAAATAATAGTGATTATTTTCTTGCTGGTTTAGCTACACAACACAAGTTATCTTTCATGCTTTTTCTTGTCCAAAGATCTTCGATTCAGGTCAAAATATCCGACTCAGTAAATAA
Source organism: Nicotiana glauca (assembly GCA_026770625.1). Classification (NCBI taxonomy): domain Eukaryota; kingdom Viridiplantae; phylum Streptophyta; class Magnoliopsida; order Solanales; family Solanaceae; genus Nicotiana; species Nicotiana glauca. The sequence continues at coordinate 406,059 of MU744429.1, read as the reverse complement.
AAATCTGGAGAACCACAGAGAAAATGGCGTAGATGTTCTAGGTGCTGGCGTACAGCCACAAAACCTTGAGAACGCACCAGACCTGATCCCCGTGGATGCGGTCTCGCGCGACTCCCAACAGGTCGATATAAGCTTGCACACTAACAGGAGCATGTGTCAAGGAGATCCACAAGAAGGTCAGAAAACCCTAACTAGGGAAGAATTTGAGGTTAGCCTTCATGTTATTTTTGAAATGTTGCAGGCACAATAGCTAGCTATTGCTTAGCTGCAAAGTCACCAGAAGACTCTAGCACAGTAGCACCGGGGATAGCTCCTCCAGCCGAACAGTTACCGGAGAGATCGAGCAGTAACGGGTTGCTAACCGACCCTATCATCGTAAAAATTCTCGAGGACCTTATCAGAAGGATCGAATTGGGTGAGAAAATGATAGAAGCTAACAACAAGAAGGCTGAGATCTACAACTCCAGGTTCGACCAAATTCCAGGTGCACCCCCGGTCCTGAAAGGTGTGGATTCGAAAAAGTTCGTACAAAGGCTGTTCCTAGAGGAAGCAGCTTCGAAACCTATTCCGAAGAAGTTCAGAATGCAAAAACTCCCAACATGCAACGGGACCTTAGACCCCAATGAGCACGTTACTGCTTACACTTACGCAGTGAAGGGCAACGACATAAAGGACGACGAGATCGAGTCCGTCTTACTAAAGAAGTTCGGGGAAACACTCTCGAAGGGGGCCATGATGTGGTATCACAACCTAGATCCTAACTCCATAGACTCATTTTCCATGCTAGCAGACTCCTTCATAAAGGCACATGCCGGTACCATCAAAGTAGCAATAAGGAAATCTGACGTGTTCAAGATCAAGCAGAGGGAGAACGAAATACTGTGAGAGTTCGAATCTCGCTTCCAAATGGAACGAATGGAACTACCACCGATCTCTGACAACTGGGACGTGCAGGCTTTCACTCAATGTCTGAATGAATGAAGCTCGGTGGTTTCAAAGCAGTTGAAAGAGAATCTGGTCCAATATCTCGCCGTGACATGGTTGGACGTCCACAACAGATACCGATCAAAAATTAGGGTCGAGGATGACCATTTGGGACCCTCCTCGGGCTCTGTATACCCAAGCAGGCTCTTGGTGAAGGAGCCAAAGCCAAACAAAGAAATATATAAACCATACACCGAAGATAGAAGGACCGCCCCAAGGCGCAACCCACCTCGTAACGATCGAAAGATAGACCGAGGACAGAATCCTCGGGGACTCATTAACAGAGTCGGGTTTGATAGGAATGCAGGACCAACAGAGGCACCTCATTTATCATACTACAACTTCAATGTCGATGTATCGGACATCGTGTTCGCCATCAGCAAAATCAAAGACGCCAGATGGCCCACACTTGTACAATTGAATCCTTCACAAAGGAACTATAATTTAGTATGCGAATTTCACAACATGCACGGACACAGGATCAAAGATTGTCGACAACTCCGGGAGGAAGTGGCCCAGTTACTCAACAATGGCCATCTTCGGGAATTCCTCAGCGACCGAGCCAAAATTCAGTATCGAAAAAGGGAAACAGCCAAAAGGGATAAGGCAGACGAACTGCAACATGTCATCCACACAGTCTTTTTAGACAACCGCCGCTAGTCGAAATACCAAAGTCCCCTCCAGCAGAGGGACTAGGAAATAAATCAACAATAAGACAGCAATCACGAGATGCTCCCTCAGCCATATCCGAATAAAGGACCGTACCGCGTCCTCCAAACGAATATCAAGGTTCAAAAGCGCCATCACCACTGAGGTATAACCATCTCCCTTTTCATTTGGTATTTCATACTAACTCTTATACAGGCGCCCGATCGAAGCAGTCAAAGTGCTAATCCAGCTCGAAGACCATAAGGTTTTAAGGCATCTGTTGCACTCTTTTCCTTTGGCCGAGTTTTTATCCCGAAAAAGGTTTTAGCGGCAAAGTGTTTAATGAGGCAACCTCCACATGCTACCTAAGGAAGACTCAACACGTATTCGGGGCTTCTTTTACAATCAACCTCGAACACTGGGGGGGGGCATCCCTCCGGAAGGCCATGCGCTTAAAAAAGCTACGAAACGCCAAATGGGAACCAATATGAAAATGATGTACCAAGCTAAATGGTCAAACAAATCGTGTCCGTATAGCCGGGCCCCCGACGACAAAAACATGTACACTTGTACCAAATATTTGAAGAATATCTTTTATTGGAGCATCTCACACTCCAAAAGAAGCTCGGCACCTTCAGAAAAAAATGATTTCTTCGTAAAAAATGTCCCAAACACTTGGGAACTGGAGTCCATAATTCAACACCTGAACGACCTCTAGGTCGGGACTCCAAGCTCATAAGCCCTCAATGAGGAAACATGAAAATCACGAAACATCTCCAAGGCCAAAAGTGCCCCAAATACTCGGGGATTGGCATCTAAATCTCAAAATACGCACGACCTTAGGGTCAGGATCTCCAAAATTGTAAGCCCTGAATGAGGTAATACAAAGTTTACAAGTTACGGCTTCTGAGCCAAGGTACCCTCGATTACTCGAAGACTGTCTCCAATCGCCATTCATTAAAAATCCGAGGCCATAAGATCCCGAGAGGGCAGACTCGGTCTTGTAAGACCTATATAAGGCAACTACAATATCTGTAAGACCCAAGCAAGGCATAAACAATACTTGCACCAAGTATTCAAAACTGTAAGACATCAAAGGCATGAAAAAAATGTAAGACCTTACTAAAGGCACAAACCCGATCTCAAAGTTTTGACTATATATGAACTTGTAGGACCCCTAAAAAGGCATACCCTCGATATAGATGCCGAAACTATCTCACTCGGGACTCAAAGGCTCCTTCCAAACACAAATGACTCCGGTCACAAGGCTGTACTAGCCAAACTAACGCGACTCGAGGATGCCTGACTGTCAGTACATAATCACAGGCCTTTAATTACTTCGAATCTACTTCAGAAAGAATCGGTTAAATAGGCTACCCTTGATACAGGAAAATGGGCTTTGACTATGTCAGCTCCTAAAGACCGGCTTCGAGATACTTAGCCTCCAAGCCAAAACCTTCTGAGGTGCTCGATCAACGCCATATAACTACTTACAATAGAGGCTTTCTTAAGCCGTCAAAGAGCCGGGTAAAGACTATCTCAAAAATCCTTATCGAGGGAAAAATAAAGCCCAAATAAAAGGTCGCTTCGACCCAAGGCATAAGAGCCATTGTCTCCATCCTAATGAGCCCCAAGGACATACACATAAAAGGTCGCTTCAACCCAAGGTGTAAGAGCTATTGTCGCTAGTTCGCGCAAATACAAAACTTGAGGGTCAAATGAGCTCAAGTCGTAACCCGATTCGGAGACAGAACCCAAAGTAATTAACTAAATATGCCTAATAAACCTCAGGGCTCCACACTTAAAAGGTCGCTTCGACCCAAGGCGTAAGAGCCATTGTCTCCAGCCCGCACAAATATAAAACTTGAGGGTCAAATGAGCTCGAGTCGTAACCCGATTCGGAGACGGAACCCAAAAGAGTTAACTAAATATGCCTAAGAGCGAAGCGTAAGATTCATTGTCGCCAGCCCACACTAAAAGGTCACATCGACTAAGAGCGTAAGAGCATGTGGGCCAGCCTAATGAGCCACATAGGCCAATTCACCTGGCCAAGTTCGAGACAAAACGATATACATAAGAATAAAGCCATAAGGTTTTCTTTTATATATATATGCAGTAAAATACAAGCGCTATTCACGGCATACTGTGAAAGAAATATATACAAAGAGAAAGTAAATAAACGTCCCCCTTAGGGGCTATGGCCCGACGACCCCATCCTCACCATCTTTGGCATCGGACAGAAGGAACTTGGCATCGTACTCCTCCGCCATGTCTTGCTCGATTTCTTCTGAAAGATCGAAACCCTTGGCGTGAATTTCCTCGAGAGTTTCCCTTCGAGATTTGCACTTCGCGTGCTCTTTACTACTGCTCGTACGACTTAGAGCTCTCCTCAGCTCAGCTCTAGCTGTGGCAACACTCTTCAAATAGGTCGCTGCTTTCTGACCCGCCCTAGTGTTGCTCATCACAGCCTCGACCCGATCATTGCCATTGAAAGCTTAGACTCGAGCCTTGCGATCATGTTCACCCGCGCAGAATCACTCACACGAGCTATCCAGATTTGCATCTCCAGTGTGGAAGCTTTAGCCAAAGCACTCTTCTTGGCCGTAACTTGGGCATCTATATGGGCATGCAACTCTTTGAAATCACATTTGGCCCGGCCAACTTCGCCCCAGAGTCGTTCTAGCTCCTTTGTTTTGCTCTCCAACTAAAATATAAAAAACTTAATCTTCAAAAATGAAAAGAGGGGCATACGTCAACATAACACACACGATACTTGTCTTTCGAGGCAGCTCTTTCGGCTTCGGCTTCGATCCGCCTCACACCGCAGAGATACCATCTCGCTTTCCCTTTTCGCACAAAGAAACTTAAGGGATTTGTCCCTATCCGAAGCTTTCCGCAACCTGGCCTCATAGCGAAGCAACTCAGATTTGAGCCTTTCAAAGGCTTGCGAAAGAAAATTCAATGAGAAAGGAAGAGTGCGGAGGTGGAATAATTTTATGACAATTACCAAATCTTACCATAAAGACGAGCCGCTGAGCCTCACCAAAGGCCGAGCCAATGTCCGATGTCTTATTATCCCCGAAAGCGCCTTTGGCAGGAAAAGAAGAAGGCACCATGTACTCCTCACTCATTGAAGCACCATCAACAGTAATGGGGAGTGTTCCCTCGAGAACGGAGGCCTCAAAAACCAGATGATTGGTCAAACCGCCTCTTTTGAACCGTTGAGAAGGACTCACCCCACTGCAAGCCTCCTCACGCCCCGGAGATCCTTTTCATTTATCATCGGCCCTCGACCCAGAGCTCGGCAGTCTCTCTTCCTCCCCCAAAGGGCATGTCCTCATCCGAGAAATCTCCAATACCTGCGGCGGCTAAGTTAGTAAGCTAAAAAAAAAAGTACCATTCAAGGGAAATAAGCCACCAAGTGCCTACCATGATGCTTTTCCTCCCATCTCCCCTTGGACAGGTCTCGCCACCTGCGCTTATCATAGGTCGAACAAGCAGCCAGCTTACGAGACCACTCGGCCAAATTTGGGACCTTGCTCGGCAACCAAGGAGTCACTACAAAGCAATGAAATAGAAAAATGTCGTTATGGAGCCTGCCTCCAGATAAAGCGATAAAATACAAGTACGACACCTACGTGTGAAATTCCATTTCTCAGGCAAGGGCAGAAACTCTCTAGGAATGATATCGATGGTCTGTGCTTGAACGAATCGGCTCATCCATCCTCGGTCTTTGTTCTTTTTTTCATCAATGGCAGGAGACTAGGTGGATTGATGCTGCAGAGTAATCAAACCCCGATAACACAGCGGCTGATATAACCTCACGAGATGACTGATGGTAAAGTCAAGCCCGGCCTTCTCTGCAAAGTATCTTATTATCTACACTATCTTCCAAAGGGATGGGTGAGCCTGCACCAAGGTCACTTGATATCTCCGATAGAACTCAAGCACGACCCGGTCGAGGGGACCCGATGTAAAAGTGTGTGTATACACGCTCAGAAACCCCTTAACATGGGTCATGATACTCTTCTCAGACGAAGGTATTTGTAGCACTACTCCTTCTCCCCATCCATAGTCTTTTCTTATCATTTCGAGGTGTTCTCCCCTACTAATGAGATGAATCTCGATGCGTGCTCCCGATGTCCTTAAACGTTAGGAGGTCTCTCCAATGTAAAGTCTCTCCTTGAGACAAAGCACCTTGAGGCTCGCTCACCAAGCACCGAAGGTGTACTACTGACCGAATGCGGAACAGAGGCAGAAGTCCCCTCTCCTTGATGGGCAGATTTCGACGTACCATTCATAGTTGCGATAAAATAAGAGGAGGAGGATATAGATTTAGGGAAAGAGTCTGAGTTGAAAAGATGGGAGAGTTAGTATAAAGCACTAAGTTTTATGAAAGAAATGGTTACTCAAGAGTAGCAGAATCTCCAATGGGGAAGCAAGTGAATGAATCTCCACTAGAAGGACCACCAGGGCTCCTTTTATCATATCGAATTAATGCTGCTACCTCGCGAGAGTCGAGAGGTATCCAGACCTTGAGGCTTTGTGTTGTCACAAGCATCAGCCCCAAAGAAGTTATCAACCTAACTTTGATATAGGAACCGATTTCAGGGATCCCCATCGCTACCGGTAAGGGTTCCAAAAAAAAAGTTTGTATTGAAATTCAAAGATTAGCTCTGCGAGAGTAGAGAGATATAAAGAACATAAAGACTTGGGGTAGAAAACCCCTTTTTGAAATTATCAGAAATATATTTACAAGGGACGTCTTTACAAGACTCATTTCCCCGAGAGTACATGCACAGAAAGAAAAAGGGAAAAAAGAAAAAGCGACACAAGGCCTACTCTTCATTACCACTATCCTCCGAACCATCTCTAGAATCCTCATCTGGAGCGATCAAAAGCACCGACTTCCTCTACGCCTCGAGGGCCTCCACAATCTTGGTTGAAAGGTCGACACCTCTAGTTCCGACCCCCTCCAAGGCTTCGCTCTTTGCCTTTGCTCTAGCATGATCGATAGCCCAGGCCAGTTTCAGCTTGGCCCCTATTGATATCTTATGGCCTATTTGGTTCGTCGTGGCTGCGTCCTGTAGATAAGTAGCAATTTTTCCTTTGATCTCAGACTTGGCTGTAGTCAGCGCAGCAACCTCCTTTTGAGCATTTTGGAGAAGATCACGGGTTGAATCCAACTCAAAGGTTGCCACCTTATTTTGTTCCTTCAACTCGAGGATCTCCACATCTTTTTTCCCGATCAATGAATCCCTTTGACCGATCTGTGAAGGGAAAGTTAAGTCGGTTAGTATCGAATTATTCGAACGAAGGATGGACTCATGCATAACAACATACCTGCTCGGCAATGGCAGCCTTTTCTCAGAGTGCTCCCTCCAAAGTAGCCCGTAGCTCACCTGACTCTTTCTCTTTTCGAGCAGAACGAGCCTTTGACTCTCGCAGTCTCAAGGATAGCCTCTCAAGCTCCTTTTCACGATGTGAAATCTCCTTGTTAAGCCTAGAGGGCATGATAATACATCTCCTTACACTACATCAATATAGAAGAGTTAGAAGAATGAAGAAAGATGCTCGACACTAAAGGAAATATACATAAAGTAGCTGTCACCTACTGCATGAACCTTTCCGCCACCTTGACAGAGCTGGGAGCATCAAGATCGACGTTCTCGTTAACATCGTCAAGAATATTTCCAAGCGTGACTCCCCCTTGAGAGGACCCCCGACTTTGGCAGCATTCGCCTCTTGAGCATCCCTTAACTCCCCTAATGAGAATTGAAAGTCCAAGCTGAAACTATCTATGTCACCAATGTCCGATGGGCAACTCTTGCTCCTGAAAGCTCTAGGTCCTGACCCTTCAAGATCAGCGACAATGGTCCCCCCAAACAAAAACTACACCAAACCCGGTCATGGGATCCGGGGCTATATTGATACCTTTCTCGAGGGTTTTCAATCTACGGGACCATCCTGAGTTGGCCGTTCCCAATTCAGCAGCCTCCGATCGAGGCACCTGCGACGCTCCCGTGCCTGACCTCGTCCTCTGTGCCAACTAGCACTCGCCCTCATCATCATTATCATCCTCAGTACCGGGGCTTGCTCTGAAAGTTGAAACCGAGGTCGTAGTAATGGCTCAAGGCTCGCATGACATAGGTTTCTTTGCTCGGGAGGATCTACAACTACCTGAACTTTCTTTTTCTTACCCCTGTTGGCTATGAAGTCTCCATCTCGCCACCAGGGCGCGGCCTCATCCACCTTTTCTCACCAAGGCCTACATGAGCGCAGTAACCATAATTTATCAACGCAAAGGATATGAGGAGAAATATAAATCTAAGATAGTGGTAAGGAATCTCTACCATGATTCTTGGCCACCCATCGCTTCTTAGCCAGCTAGGTCCAAGACCTAACAAGATATGGGAATGCGGTGTCCAATCGTTTGATCCACCTCGGAAAATTTGAGACCACTTCGGGGTACCAAGCAGTGGCTGCAAAAAACACAAAGAAGTCATTGTTCCGGAAGAAAGGAAAGAAAATCACAAAACATGACCATGGGAAAAAAATGCCTACGTCGTGTGTTCCACTTCTCCAGGAAAGGCATCCTCCCGGCCGGAATGATGTCCGAGGTCCTCACCCGGACGAACCTACTCATCCACCATCGATAATTCTCCTCGTCGATGCTCGAGAAAAATGATTTTTTGGATCGGTGGTGAAGCCTGATCAAACCTCGATAAAATCAAGGGATGTACAACCTAATCAAATGGTTGAGGGTAAAGGTCTCGCTCGCAACCCCATAGGAGAACCGATGGAACGTCAAGACTATCCTCCAGAAAGAATGATAGATATGATCGAGCGTCATTGGATATTTGTCACAAAAATCGAGGACAATCGAATCTATCTTTGGGGGAGAGGATTTAGAGGAAATGATAGGACCTAAAGTGAACGGGTAAGTATACACATGAAGGAAGCCATCTTTGTGATCCATTATATTTTCATCACAGCTAGGAATCTCCACCTCCACTTCCTTATTCCATCGGCAGTCTCTCTTCAGCGTCTTTATGTTGGTCATAACACTAATGTATCGGGACACGTGGTCGCATCGACCCAGTATGGATAAAGTGTTATCGATGGTAAAGTCCTTCGACATATCAGCTTGGTAAGAGTGCATTGTCCCAAGGTAGGTATCATTTTTTGGGTTTCCCTTTAGATGTTTGAGATGAAGAGGCAGGCTTGTCTTTCTGAGGAACCGTCTTGGAGGTTCTAGCCATGATGATGGCGAAATTTCTCTGAGAAAGTAAGAAGAAAGGATGCAAGTTGAGATGGGTCTAGCTTTGCACGTCTGAAGTAGTTGGGAGATTAAGAGTTATCCAACAATTGGTGCCTTTATAGGAGTCATGTGGGAAGCAGAAGCGATGAACTGGTAGCATTTCATGGGCTTCTCGATAGTCGCATTTGACGGTGACCCTTGCATGGTTTTTTGGGCATGGCATTTAATGCTCCGATAGGCCGACATCACAACGATGATTCCCTCTGGTTAATAGCCCATAATCGTTTCTCGCTGCTCCTCTCTAAGGAATGCGGGGACTATCTGTGTGCGGTGAAATCGAAGGGTCCAATTTCTCATCATCGAGGCACCTTAGAAGACCTTTTCGAAGTCTCGATGCTATAAGGTCATGGTCGAGTTTCCTCCCTCGAGGTTTATCGAGGCCCGATCTTGGGACAACATTGACCGCGACCACGGTAGAAATGAGGAGTTCCCAAGGCACGTGGCTAGGACTGACAGGGCCTAGTGGACTGCCCTAGCCCTTGATCAGGATGTCATCTAGCTGTCGCATCACCATTTCTTTATCATTAGTATATTTTGTACTATGTTGGAATTCCTCTCCTATATAAAGGTGGCCCTTGTCATTTTGTAAAGCTTTGTTATCTCAGCTACTCCATATGAAATATACAAGAACATCTATTTGCTCTCTAACATATTCTCTTGATATTATTGATTTCATTTTTCATCTTCATTTATTGCTTATCATTGGCCATAAAGAGCCTTCATTGATTTTATTATAACTGTTAGACATACTTCATTCACCCTCAATAGCTCCCAGCCGAGCTCCGAAATCAACCTCGAGGCCCCTAAATTGACAAGCTCGAGGCCCCGATTATTGACCTATCGGTTTGATTATGTTATACCCCTAAAAAGGGTAAGGAAGCTCGAGATTCCCACCAGGAAGCTGAACAACATTAAGACCCATGGTACAACGCTGAGTCTCAGAAAGCTGATAGACCTCTTCTCTTCTTTCAAATCGCATCTCTCAAGTGAGAAGAAAAGGCCCCCCACAGAGCATCAACTACTTAACAACTAGCATAAAAATAGATCACGTATTTTTAGAGTCCCATAATCAAATTTAATTGTTATTACCATTTTCACGGTAAATAGATGGTTGTGTGAGTTAGAGCCCGTTTGACCAAGCTGCCAAAAACTACTTATTTTGAAAAGTACTTTTTCAGAAGTGCTTTATCCAAAGTACTTTTGAAAAAAAATAGTTTGTGTTTGGCCAATTTATTTAATAAGTACTTTTTACAATATTTCATAAAAAAATTATGTTTGGCCAATCTTTCTAAAAAGTGCTTTTGAGTGCCAAATTACCAAAAAGGATAGTATCAAGGTCTTATAATTATTTTAAAGAGAAAAATTAACTTAAATACTTATCGCAAGAGACTTTTATTATTATTTATTTTATTTAATTAAAATATAAAATATAAAGTCATATTAAAGATTTAAAATAATATCACATATATAGTTATACCAAATTATATAATATTATCTAGTATACTTACTTATTGTTTACCTGATGATTTGTATAATCAAAATACATCATTCAGTATGAATTAAAAGTCTATTCCACACATATATATATATATATATATATATATAAAATCTACCACGAAATAATAAGCAAATTCACTCACACGTGATAATATTTCTCAATAATTTCATCTCTAATTCTGTCACGATCCAAAATTTTCCTTCGTAGGATGTCGTTACTGCACTTAATCTCTAAGACTAGGTAAGCCTAACAAACATGAGGAAGTAACTGAAACAATAATTGTAAAAATCTCAAAACCCAACAATTAATATAAGGCAAAATCTCCACAACTTAGTGTATAAACAATAGCCCAAACCCGGCGAAATACAAGTCACAAGCTCTATGATAATATCAAGTCATCCCTAAACAACTGTATCTAGTAAAGAAGGAAAAATATAGAAATGGATAGAAGGGGACCCCAAGGCCTGCAGACGCAGGAAGTTTTACCTTCAAGTCTCCAATGCGAACTCAACTCAGTAGCCGCGGGACTGATAGGAGGTACCTAAATCTGCACAAAAAGATGTACAGAAGCATAGCATGAGTACACCACAACGGTACCCAGTAAGTGCCAAGCCGAACCTCAGTAAAGTATTGACGAGGTCAAGTCAATGCCCTATCAAAAATAATAAAAAAATATGATGAAAGATTTAACAATATAATAATAATGACAATGGAAATGAAACAAGTAAGGAGTTTACCAAAAGCTAACTACACAAAATCAAGGCAAATAATACATCACGGAAGGAAACAAGGATTGACATGTTAAGCAAACAGAACAACTAAAGACAAGTACAACAAATAGATAAAGATAAACAAGGGTCACTACCGAGGTACTCCTCGTAGTCCCAAATCACAAGAATAGCTCACAATCTTTCCTTACATCACCACGGGAGCCTTTACATTTAGTTTTGAAAATTATTTTCCCGAAATAGCATCTCGCGTTTTAGCCCACCTTATCACACCGCATGATTTTTAGTAGTTCCCCTACTAGCCACGCGTATGAAGCCCACATTATCTCACCGCATGCGTTTCAACCCCAAAACCTTAGACCAAAATGCGTATCAATATCACACGTATGATAAACCGTACCTCAAGTGCCCAGCCCAATATTACAACTTGCCCGAAAAACCAAACAAATAATAGAATTTTACAATAAGGAGCCCACGACTCAACCATAATGTATACGAAGTCTCAGCAATAACAATTGGTAGTGAATAACTCAACAAGAATAGTGTTTCAATGCTTAAAACCTTGCGTCAACACAAATTACGACTTCTATAACTCAATACCAATTTCAACAACAAGATATTCCAAAAATAACAACTTCACGTAAAGAGTTCAATATTTAAATAATGAATACAAATTAAAGGAAACAAGAACTTCAATTAAGCATGTAGGGAAATTAGCAAGTAAGAGATAAGACAAGTAGATATGTGAGAATAGACTAGAAATTATAGCTTTAACATGTTAAGGTAACTCAATTAAGGCATGAAAAGAATCTACATGGCTAAAAATCAGTAATTTTCACATTTCGACCTTATACACACTCGTCACCTTGCGTATACGTCTTTTACACATCACAATAATCACAAAACAACACCAATCCTAAGGGATAATTCCCCCATACAAGGCAAGTCACTTACCTCAAATCGCACTAACTCAATCAACTAGAAGGCCTTTCCCTCGATTATCCGACTCCGAACTGATCGAATCTAGCCAAAACAATTTCATACTAAATAGAAATTATAGAAACTAATTCGAACAATAAAATCATGATATTAACGAATAAATAGAAAGTCAACTCAAAAAGTCAACCCGAGCCCGCATCTCAGAACCCAACCAAAATAACAAAATCCGAACACCTATTCGATAAAGAGTCCAACCATATAAGAATTATGCAAATGCGACCTCAAATCGTCTTTGAAATCCTAAAAATTTAGCCTAAGGAGTTTTTACCATTTTCTCAAATTTTCCAACTCAAACCACCAGTTAATTGATAAAAATATCAATAGATTCATGTAAATTAATAAAACCGAGTTAGAATTCCTTACCCCAATGATATTTCTGAAAAACCCACAAAAAATTGCATCCCACCGAGCTCTAAGTTCAAAAATGGATTATGAAGATTAACCCTCGAACAAGACCTTTCAGCTCAGCGATCCTCACTTCTCTGGGCCTGGGGTCACATCTGCGATGCCGCACCTGCGGAGAATCCATTGTAGATGCGAATTCCAATTAATTCTTGAAACTTTGCTTATGCGGTCCATTGATCGAACCGGCAAGCCCCCTTCTGTGGAGAAGGAGATCACACATGTGGTCCTGCCCATAGCCTCCTCCTACAACAACACTTCTACGTAAGCTGGTCCGCACCTGTGCCCAGGTGTCCGCACCTGTGCCCAGGTGTCCGCACCTGCGAGCACAGCTATAGGTTCTCCTTTTTGCTTTTGCACTCCACCTTCCGCACTTGAGATTCAGCACCTTCAGTCAATCCCTCCGTAGTGCGATAACACCAGCACTCCTAGGACTTCAATAATGAAGCTAAGTCCAAAATTGGTTCGAATTCGATCCGAATCACATCCGGGGCCTCCGACACCCCGTTCGAATATACAATAAGTTCCAAAACACATGACGACCTACTGGAGGCCAAAAATCACATCAAACAATATCGATTCTACGAATCACAACCCAAATTCCAGCCTTTGAACTATGAACCTCCGAATTCTAAAACCGATGACGATTCATAACAATCCAACTCTAATTAACTTCAAATTTTGCACGCAAGTCACAAATGAAATTACAGACCTATTTCAATTTCTGGAATTGGGATCTGACCCTGATTTCAATAAATTCAACTCCAGGTCAAACTTTTCAATCTTCCAACTTTTGCCAATTTACGTTGAAATGACTTACGAACCTCCAAATCAGCATCCAGATACGCTCCTAAGACCAAAATCAACATTCGAAGCTATTGGAACTATCCAAACTCCATTCCGAAGTCATCTTCAAACAAGTCAAACTATGGTCAATGCTTACAACTTAAACTTGCAACTTAGGGACTATGAGTCCCATTTCACTTCGAAACTTACCTGAAACCAAAACCAAATACCCTAGCAAGTTACATAACCATAATATAGCATAGAAGAGGCAAAAATAGGGGAACAAGGCTAAAACACTGAAAATAACCTGCTGATCGTTACATCCTCCCCTCTTAAAATAAACATTCATCCTCGAACGAGTATAGAGACATACTTGAAGTGGTGAAAAAATGAGGATAAAGGCTACGCATATCATGCTCGGTATCCCAAGTCACCTCCTCAACTGGCTTACCCCTCTATTGAACCTTCACTGAAGCAATGTTCTTCAACCTCAACTTTCGAACCTGCCTGTCCAAAATAGCCATTGGTTCCTCAACATAAGACAAATCCTTATCCAGCTGGACTGAGCTGAAATCCAACACATGAGACAGATCGTTGTGATACTTTCGGAGCATAGAAAAATGGAACACTGGATGAACTGTAGCTAGACTAGGTTGTAGTGCAAGCCTGTAGGCCACCTCTCCAATCCTCCCAAGTACCTCAAAAGGTCTGATATACTTAGGGCTCAACTTGCCCTTCTTCCTAAACCTTATAACACCTTTCATGGGAGAAACCCAGAGCAAGATATGCTCCCTAACCATGAATGCAATGTTGTGAACCTTCCAATTCGTATAACTCTTCTGATTGGATTGGTCTGTGCGAAGATGACCTTGAATCAATATATCCTTTTCCAAAGCATCCAAAACCAAATCTATACCCAATAGCCTAGCCACACCTGGCTCAAACCAACCCACTAGAGACCGACACCGCCTCCCATAAAAGGCCCCATACATAGCCAATTGAATGCTCGACTGGTAACAGTTATTATAGGAAAACTCCACAAGCGGCAAGAACTGATCCCAAGAACCCCCAAACTCCGTCACACATGGATAGAGAATATCCTTAAATATTTTAATAGTGCTCGGACTGTCCGTCCATCTAAGGGTGAAATCATGTACTCAACTCAACCCGTGTGCCTAACTCATGTTGTACGGACCTCTAGAACCGCGATGTAAACTTTGTATCCCAGTCGGAGATGGTGGATACCGGCACGCCATGAAGTCTGAAAATCTCACAAATATAAACATGAGCCAGCTGCTCACGTGACTAAGTAGTCACCACAGAAATGAAATGAGCTGATTTGGTCAACCTATACCCAAACACCCATACTGCATCGAACTTCCTCTTAGTCCATGGGAGCCCAATAACAAAATCCATAGTAACCTGCTACCATTTCCACTCTAAAATCTCTAGCCTCTGAAGCAATCCACTTAGCCATTGACGCTCATACTTCACCTACTGATAGTTTAAGAATCAAGCTATATACTCCACTATGTCCTTCTTTATTCTGCTCCACCAATAGTGCTGCCTCAAGTCTTGATACATCTTGGCGGTACCTAAATGAATGGAGTACCACGAATCGTGAGCTTCCTGGAGAATCAACTCACACAAACCATCTACATTGGGCACACATAGCCTGCCCTGCATCCGTAATAAACTGTCATCCCCAATAGTGACCTCCTTGGCATCGCCATGCTGAAACCTATCCTTGAGGACAAGAAAATGGGGGTCTTCATACTGACGCTCTCTGATACGATCATAAAGTGAAGATCGAGAAACCACACATGCCAAAACTTGACTCAACTCTGAGACATCCAATCTAACAAACTTCTTGGCCAACGCCTGGACATCCAATGCTAATGGTCGCTCTACTGCCGGTAGATATGCTAAACTGCCCAAACTCTCTGCCTTGTTACTCAAGGCATCGCCAACACTTTGGCCTTCCCAAGATGATACAAAATGGTGATATCATAGTCTTTAAGAAACTCTAACCACCTTCGCTGATGCAAGTTACGATCCTTCTATTTGAATAGATATTGTAGACTGTAGTGGCCGGTGTAGACCATACAAGGGACACCATACAAATAGCGCCGCTGAATCTTTAAGGAATGAACAATAGATACTAACTCAAGGTCCTGGACAAGATAGTTCTTCTCATTCACCTTCAGTTGTCTAGATGCATAGGAAATCACCCGACCGTCCTACATCAATACCGCATTGAGACCAATACCCGACACATCACAGTACACAATATAAGACCCTAAAATCGTAGACAACACCAACACTGGGGCTGTAGTCAAAGCTATATTGAGCTTTCGAAATCTCTCCTCACACTTCTTGGTCCACCTAATGGAGAACCCTTATGGGTCAATCTGGTCATAGGTGCAGCAATAGATGAGAAACCCTCTATGAATCAACGACAATACCATGCCAAACCAAGAAAACTCTAGATCTTAGTAGCTGAAGACGATCTAGGCCAACTTTACATTACTTCAATCTTCTTTGGATATATCTTGGTTCCCTCACTCGACACTACATGACCCAAAAATGCTACCTAATCAAGCCAAAATTTTGCATATAACGTTTTTTCTCTTAAGGTACGGAGCACGGTCTTCAAGTTCTGCTCATGATCCTTTCGGCTTTGGGAGTACAACAAGATGTTGTTAATAAACACAATGATGAATGATTCAAGATAGGGATGGAATATACTATTCAACAAGTGCATGAATACTGCTGGGGCATTGGTCAGCCCAAATGACATCACAAGAAATTCATAATGACCATATCGAGTCCTGAAGGCAGTTTTCAGAATATCTGGCTTGCGAATCTTCAACTGATGATAGCCTGACCGCAAATCAATCTTTGAGAACACTATGGCACCCTATAGCTGATCAAATAGGTCATCAATGCGCAACAATGGATAGATGTTCTTCAATGTATCCTTGTTTAACTGGCGATAATCAATACACATGCGCATAGAACTATCCTTCTTCTTTACAAAAAAGACCGTAGCACCCCAAGGCGACACACTGGACCGAATGAAGCCATTGTAAAGTAGCTCCTACAACTGCTCCTTTAACTCTACTGGACCTACATGATATGGTAGGATATAAGTGGGCTGAGTGTGTGGTAACAACTCAATGCCAAAATTGATATCTCTGTCGGGCGACATGCTCAAAAGATCCGCCAAAAATATATCTCGATAATCCCTTACTACCGAAACTAACTCAACAGTAGAAGTATCAATACTGAAACCCTCAGGAAGGCTAGATAAGCATTATCCCCTTTTCAATCATATGTCGAGCCTTTAGAAATGAGATAACCCTACTAGGAACATAATCTACAACACCCCTTCGCTCTATCCGTGGTAAAACTTGCATAGCTAGTCTCACAGTCTTGGCGTGATAATCGATAATAGTGTGATAGGGTGAAAACTAGTCCATGCCCCAAATAATATATAAAATTGACTTTGGTCTCAAAACCACCAAGAACGACTAAACACGACTAATACATGCGATTAACAGCAATAGAATCTCCCACAGGCATGGACACATAGATAGAAGAACTCAAAGAATCACGGGACACACCCAAATATAGAGAAAAGTAAGATGACACATAGGAATAAGTGAAGCCTGGATCAAATAAGACTAATGCATCTCTATGAAAAACCGGAACAAAGCTTGTGATGACTGATTCGGATGCAACTGCCTCCGTCTTAGCAGGAAGAGCATAATATCTGGTTTGGCCTCCCCTTTTAGGGTGACCTCTACCTGTCCAAACTCCACCTCTAGCTGGTTGTGCAGGTCAAGTGGCAATTGGTGCGGTAACCACGACTTGAGAAGCTTGAGGAATCAGAGGAATAGGTGGAGGCTGAGTAGTCTGTGAAGGTGTACCCCTCCTAAGTCTGGGGAAATAACTCATCATATGATGAGTGTCATCACACTCAAAACAAGCTCTCGAAGGACATGGATGTTGCAATTGGCTCGGGCCTGATCGGCAAGACTGACCATTGAAAGCACCCCGTGCATAAGATTCATTGGAGAATGGTAGTGTATAATAGGGAACTTGAGGCCTGGGAGTGGCCGGAATACTGCTGGAAGCTAGAAGTGCTGAATGGATAGGGTGACTCTTATAGGCCCTACCATGACGGGCTGCAACTAGGGCACATGCACCACTATATGTGGCAGAATCTCAAGGCCTCTTGGCCTCCCTCTCCTCTCTCTCCTAGGCCCACATACCCTCCAATCTTCTAGCGATCTCCATTACCTCCTGGTATGCAAATGTCCATTTCTAGCTCTCGGGCCATGGTAAATTTGATATCAGGGTTGAGCCCCTCGATAAATTGACGAACTCGCTATCTAACAGTAGCAACCAAGGCTGATGCATGATTGGACAAATCACTAAACCAGACTGCATACTCCGATACAGTCATAGCACCCTGACGCAATTGCTCAAACGTTGCGTACCACGCATCCCTGAAACTCTAGGGAACAAACTCCCTCAAAAACATATATGAGAACTGAGCCTAAGTGAGTGAAGCTGCCTCGGCTAGACTGCCCAACTCATACACTCGCCATCACTAATAAGCTACTCCCTTAAGCTGGAATATAGTGAAAACAACCCTACTAGGCTCAACTATACCGATAGTATGAGGGATACAATGGCACTTCTCAAGAAAACCATGGGCATCCTTTGACACCAAATCTCTAAAATTAGGAAGGTGGTACTTTTTAAACCTCTTGACCCTGATCTGCTCCGCCTTAGAAGTTGTTGCCCAAACCTCGGGCTAAATAGGGACAACCAGCTGCACTGGTATGACCTTTGGGACCTGGTCAACAAGGACCTGCTTCCTTAGGGTGTAGGCGGCGCGAGTCTGTGCCCCTCTCCCAACCTGAGATGTGGTAGGAACAAGTGGGATCAACCCTTCATGAGCGACAGTGCCAAACATGCTCAAAAACTGGGTGAGGGTCTCCTGAAGTGCTGGTGCAGTAACAGGCACATCAGATGCATATCCTCCAACTAGAGCTACTGGTGGCTCCTCTTTAGTAGCTCAGACTGGTGTTCTGGCTACACCACATGCCTATCCTCGACCTCTACCCCACCTCGACCTCTCGTGGCTCTAACAGGGGTCACGAGTGTCTCGTCATCCGATTCGGATGTGCGTGTCCTCACTATCTCTAAGAAAATAGAAAACCAGAAATTTAGAATCTTAAAGTCAACAAATTCGTATGATAAGGTATCAAAGAAGTGAAACTTTTCCTAACAGTTCCATAGCCTCTCAAAGATAAGTGCAGACATCTCCATACCGATCCGCCAGACTCTACTAAACCTGCTTGTGACTCGTAACACCTATGAACCTAGATCTATAATACCAACTTGTTAAAATCCCAAATTTCTCCCCGTTGGATATCGTGACGATACCTAGTCTCTAAGACTAAGTAAGCCTAACAAACATGCGGAAGTAGCTGAAATAATAAATTTTAAAATCTCAAAACCCAACAACAAAAATAAGAAAAAATCTCCACAGCTCAGTGTATATACAATAGCCCAAAACCCGATGAGATACAAGTCGAAAGCTTTATAACTATATCAAGTCATCCCTATACAACAATATCTAGTAAAGAAGGAAAAAATATAGAAATGGATAGAAGGGGCTGTGAGGCCAGCAGATGCGGGCAGGTGTACCTTGAAGTCTCCAATGTGAACTCAGCTCGCTAGTACTGGGACTGATATGAGGTACCTGGATCTGCATACAAATATGTGCAAAAGTGTAGCATGAGTTCACCACAACGGTACTCAGCAAGTGCCAAGCCTAACCTTGGTAGAGTAGTGACGACTAATGACAAGTAATACAAATAGAGAAAGATCAACAAGGGTCACTACCAAGGTACCACCTCGTAGTCCTAAATCACAAGAAAAACTCACGATCTTTCCTTATATCATCGCGTGATCCTTTGCATTTAGTTTTGAAAATTATTTTTCCACAATAGCATCACGCGTTTTAGCCCACCTTATCACACTGCATGTCTTCTATTGGTTTCCTTACTAGCCATGCATATCAAGCCCATCTTATTTCACTACATGCGTATCAATATCACAGCGTATCATATATCGCACCTCAAGTGCCCAATATCACAACTTTTCAAAGAAATCAAACAATAAATTTTTTTTACAATATCTACCACAATGGATACAAAGTCTCAACAATAACAATCTGTAGCGAATAACTCAAGCGGAATAGTGTTTCATAACTTAGCACCTTACCTCAATGCAAATCATGGCTTTTATAACTCAATACCAATTTCAATAACAAGATATTCCAAGAATAATAACTTCAGGTAAAGAGTTCAACATTTAAATAACGAATACGGATCAAAGGAAACAAGAACCTTAATTAAGCATGTAAGGCAATTAGCAAGCAAGAGATAAGACAAGTAGACATACGAGAATAGACTAGAAATGATGACTATTACATGTTAAGATAACTCAATTAAGGCATGAAAGGAAACTACATAGCTAAAAATTAGTAATTTCTGCATTTAGCCCGCACACTAATCACCTTGCGTACACGACTTTTACACATCAAAATTATCACAAGCAACACCAATCATAAGGGGTAATTCTCCCTCGCAAAGTTAGGCAATCCACTTGCCTCAAATTGCGCTAACTCAATCAAGAAGGCCTTTCTCTCGATTATCCAACTCCGAACGGCTCGAATCTCACCAAAATAATTTCATACTATAAACATAAACTATAGAAAACTAATTCGAACAATAAAATCACGATCTTCAAGAATAAATAGAAAGTTAACTCAAAGAGTCAACCCGGGCCCGCATCTCGAAACTCGACCAAAATTATAAAATTTGAACACCCATTCAATAATGAGTCTAACAATATAAGAAATACTCAAATACGACCTCAAATTGCCTTCAAATTCTCAAAGTTTAGCCTAAGGATTTTTTTACCATTTTTCTCCAATTTTCCAACTCAAAGCACCAATTAATTGATAAAAATTGCAATACATTCATGTAAATTGACCAAAACTGAGTTAGGGTTTCTTACCCCAATGATCTCTCTGAAAACCCCTCAAATTATCGCCTCCCATCAAGATCTCTAAGCCCATAAATGGATTATGAATATTAACCCTCGAACAAGACCATTCTGCCCAGCGATCCCCGCTTCTACGGGCCTAGGGTCACACCTGCAAAGAATCCATCGCAGGTGCAGATTTCACTTAACTCCTGAAACTTCGCTTCTGTGGACCATAGCTCATACCTGCGAGCGTGCTTCTATAGAGAAGGAGACCGCACCTATGGGCATGCCCAAAGCCTCCTCCTTTAATTCCGCTTCTACGCAAGGTGGTCTATACCTGCGTAGGCGCACCTCCGCCCAAGTATCCGCACTTGCGAGCCCATCCTTGGGCTCTCTTTTTCGCTTATGCGCTCCACCTTCTGCACCCACGATTCTGCACATGCGGTCAATCCCTCCCCAGGTGCGACGACACCAGCAGGCGTCAGACTTCAATAATGAAGCTAAGTGAAAAATTGGTCCGAATTTGTTCTGAATCACATCCGGGCCCCTGGACCCCGTCCGAATATACCAATAAGTTCCAAAATACATGACTGACCTACTCGAGGCCAAAAATCATATCAAACAATATCTATTCTACGAATCGCAATCCAAATTCAAGCCTATGAATTATGAACTTTCGAATTCCGAAACCGATGTCGATTCATATCAATTCAACTTCGATTGATTTCAAATTTGGCACACAAGACATAAACGACATTACGTGCCTATACCAACTTCTAGAATTGGGAGCCGACCTCGATATCAATAAAGTTAGCTCCCGATCAAACTTCCCAATCTTGCAACTTTCTAATTTTTGCCAATTCACGTGAAACGACCGACGGACCTCCAAATCAACATCTGGACACACTCCTAAGACCAGAATTACTATACGGAGCTATTAGAACTATCTAAACTTTATTTCAGAGTCATCTTTACACAAGTCAAACTGTGGTCAATTCTTACAGCTTAAACCTCCAACTTAGGAAATATGTGTCCTATTTCACTTCGAAACTCACCCGAAACCAAAATCAAAATACTCTAGCAAGTTATATAACCACAATATAGCATAGAGGAGGCAATAAATAGGGCATCAGGCTAAAAGACTCAAAACAACTGGCCGGGTCATTACAAATTCTGTCACACAATGCCTCCATATTAATAGAAGATTTGCCTTGTATTTCTAAAGGAATACAAAGATTATGCATCTCCTTCCTCAACCTATGAAAGAATGTCTTCATTAGTATAATAGTTTGATTTTTTATTGGTAGAAGAATATCGTTGGATGAAATTTAATATAGCTATGTTAGCTGTAACAAGATGATCCTAAGTGTCAAACTTGAAAGATCACATTGAGCGTAAAATAAAATAATTTTAAATGTATAAAAAATAATTATTTTCAGAAGAAAAAAATAGTTAAGTATGTTGAAATTCATATTCAAAAAGTGTAACTAATATTAACACATAATGCCTAATTTAATTTTTTAAAATTTAAATTTAAAGAAAAATTAATTGCTACCTAATGTAACTAACTTTGTCCTAAATTGCCAAGTGGCCTATTGTGAACTGTCACTAGGCTTAATGTGGAGGCTTTTTCTTCGTCTTTAATAATATATAGATTAAGCGATGTGATATAAATTTATTACCTATTTGTATCTAATTTTCACAAATTAAATTTGATAACTGTTTTAAAGATTCGGGAACTAATATCCTATAAAAGAAGATATTATAAATAATTATTTGTAAGAAGAGGATTAATAATCCAAAGAAGGATGCAGATTATTTGCTTTAGTATTAGTATGAAAAATGAATAAGTCAATTTGAAAAGTTAGAGGACATTACACAAAGAAAAAATGAAAAGCAAAAAAAGCCGATTAAGAATTTGAAAAGTTACAATATGATTAATGTATATTATATCATTAAATTTAAAAGAATGGTAAAACAAGAAATAAAAAATATATTAAATCAGTAAGGGATAATTTAAAATATATAATTGTAAGGATAATTTTGTCTTGAGTAAATTAATTTTCTGCTTCTGCTTCTGCTTCTTGGAAGAAACTAGAATTTTCTGCTTTTTCCCAAAAATAGAACCTACTTCTGCTGTTGGCCAAAAGTACTTCTCCGTCTTGGCAAACAATTTAATTTTTTTTAAATAATTATTGGGGGAAAAAGTATTTTTGGCCTCCCAGAAGCCTGGCAGGCTCTTAGTAAAAGTTTAATGAAATTTGTGTAAGAAAACAAAATTATATGATATTGACTAAAAAAGTCACAGTTATATGATCATTTATGAAATTTTCCCAATTTTGCACTAAGGAAATTCTTCCATTTGGATTAAGTTTAGTTTGTTCGTCTCTTACATATCATGCTTTAAACTTTTAAGTTTTACATTTGTCAAAAATGGTTATTTATTTTGATAATAATGCAATTAATCAAATTAAAGAAGATTAAACCGTAGCTTTTTATGATATCCAAGCCTTTGGTCAGGTGGATGCTATCTAACTAATTCTCATGAAAGTCTGAAATAATCCAGAGATGATATTGCTTAACAACTGGCTAATGAACCAGCAACTATTATTTGGATAGTGATGATACGATATTCAACTGCGGGGTAGTGAAATTAGCAGTTCGCTTTATTTGGATTTTCTATTAATGAAAATCCAATTTAGATGAAAGATAGTGAAATATTTTCCTACTTTATACCTTTATGTAAAGGGATACTTCTTTCTTTCATTTTATGTTAATAATAATAACAATAATATATTCAGTGACTTTTACAAATGAGGTATGAGAATCTTAGTGTGTAAGTAAATCTTTTGCCCATCTTGTATAAATATGAAAATTATTTTTGATCGACGCTCGGCTAAAAAGGGATAATCACAGACACATTGATTCTTATTTCACCTTTGCTTCTTTATGGTTATAAAAATTCAATTAGAAAAAGAAAGAATGTGAACTATTTCTGAATCATGCATGCATAGGAGAAGGAGAAGTGAATGATTGAAATACTATGTTTGTTATGAATAGACTTAAATGCAAAATGGAACTGTTTTCTGTTCAAATGACGTTATGTTTGTACGTTGTACAACAGTAGTGGTACCAGGTGATACAGTGAGGTTGCTGTCGGTGAGTACAGTTACGGGCCCCTTTTAGTCACAATCCAATCAGGAGCGGCCCATTTTGATATGATGTTCTATTTGTTCTATTAGGCGTCCCATCAGTTCAGTCCAGTCCATTTCTGTTTAGTGCAGTCCAATCACAATACAACTTTTGTCATTTCAAAGCCCCGAAGGCAGAAACAGGTATGGGTCTTATGTGTGGACCAGTTTTGGGTTTGGTGAAAGATGTCTTATGTGAGTCCGAACCTAAATGTTGTTGATTAATGCCTAAAAAAAGTTACTCCCTCCGTCCTAATTTACGTGAACCTGTTTGGCTGAGCACGAAGTTTAAGAAAAAAATGAAGGCTTTTGAAATTTGTGATCCTAAACAAGTCCAAATGGGGCCCAGAATATTTGTGTGGTTATAAAAGCTTCTCATCAAGGGTAGAGTTGTAAGTTTAAGCTAAATTGTTATCAAATTTAGAAAGGATTTATTCTTTTTGGAATGGACAAAAAAAAAATAAATAGATTCATATAAACTGGAACAGAGGGGGTACATTATTATATATAACGCGAATTTATACCGTGTTATCTTTTAATGGTGTTTTGACCGTTAAAGTATAGAGCGGTATAAAACAACGTTATATATGTATAACGCATGATTAAACAGCTCTATGCTGGCCTAATGTGACGGTTATGTATAGCGTTGTACATAATTGCGCTATATATATATATATATATATATATATATATATATATATATATATATATATATATATATATATATCGATTTTTAAATATATTAATCTGCCAGCCACCTGATAAGATATCGGGAAGATTGATATCGATTTAGCTCTTATCGGGTGGTTATCAGGCGATTTATAGGACTAATTCAATCTATATTACACATTCAGAAATTTCAGCATACAAATTCAGAAATCAAAATTACACAAGCGAAATTACACATTCAAAAATCGAAATTACACATGTCTGTTAAGTTGAGAGAACTCAGAAAGAAGATTTCTTATCTAGCCTAGGAACACACTAACACCTCCTCTAAACAGAACACATTAAATCCTAAATAAAATACATAACGAAAAAATTATTTGATGACTATATAATTTCCTTTAATATAATGGATTTTTATTGAAATTTAGACAATATCTATTCTATTTATATAGAATAGGATAATCAAATGATTGTGATAATTTCAAATGTAACATCGAAAAATAAATAGAGTGACAAATATTTTTTTAATATTGACCACGCAATGCGCGAGTACGACTACTAATTTACTATGTATAAGAATAATACTGAATACGATGTGTAAAGTCTAATACAAATAACTTTGCCAAACAAGAGATTAATAATACCAAAACTAATAATAGTATATAGTATATACATTCTACCAAACAATCTCTAAATTAATTATAGTTAGATAATGAGTGGCAGGCAAACACCTAGACAATTTGTAACATTAAAAATACAAAACTGAGAATTGTGTGCATCACCAAGTAAATTTCTTTCACCGTTTTCATGACATCCTATTTTTCAGCGCCTGCATATTTAATAATTTTCATAAAAATCATGTTCTTGAAATATCCAATCAGAATGAAGGAGTATCTTGCAATTGATTTGAACGTTTTAAAAGTCATATGACAATTTGAGATTCAACGATGCTTACATAAATAAGAGATAGAGGAAATACGCAGTAATGAAAGACGGAGAAGATATATATATATATATATATATATATATAATGCGATATACTTATTTGTGGGCCCACCAATAAGTCTCATGCGGTTATTCAAATGGGTATAACGCTCTTTAAAAAAGCGCTATACATAAAAAAATTCAGCCCCCGAGCTAGGCATTGCCTTATTTAAAGGTGTTAGGATTTTATGAAAATCCATTCAAAAAATATTCAAACTCCCGTTCAAACTTTTCTTCTTGTTATCCAGCATTTTTATAATGTCTGAAGAGTGAAAAATAAGGGCTTTGTTATATTGGACGGTGAGGTAGTTAGTGGAGAATAACTCTGTGAGGTATAGTTTATCTCCACAATGTTATGTTAAATTGCCGCTTACAATGGATTACGATACATTAGTATTGTGGTTATGTAAAAAAATAAGTGTGAGAAAATGTTCGGTGAACCTTAAAGTAACTGGTAGATATCCATATTCTGTGACTCCGCAGGGGTTTGCTTGTTATTCTGAGTTTAACTTCGATGTTGACGAAACTCTGAGAGTTTTTTGCGGATTTCGAATGAATAGAGGGAATTTACTGTGATAAAATTATTGAAAATATACGTCAAAGCTCAAGACGTTTGCAATAATGAGATTGCGTAAAGTAGGGATTACCCCCAGCCATCGGATGGTTATTCTGGAGCAATATTAGCCCAACACGTTTCGGTTGAAAGAGTTTGGCCGGATCTTAACTTATCTCCGAGGGAGAACGAGGATCGAGGAGATTATTTCTCTCCTGCTTTACATAATCCTCAAGACGACTAGTAAACTTCAATTTTTCTTTCTATTATAATATTTTTTTGTTGAATTGAATTTGTATTAACACTCATATATTACACAGGGGATACCATCCGAATATGAATTTTACAAATTATGACCCCACACCCAGTTGGAATATGCGTAGTTTTAGCGTGTTGGATCACGGTGGTCTATCCGTGAGTCATCACCAATAGGAAAATATCCATCATGGAATGTCAACACAGTACAACTTGTAAGTAAAGTGATACAACTATATGTAAAGTATTTATCAATTTAAGTAGCTTATGATTTTGTTGTTTATGCAATGAAAATGAGAAACTTGATGGTCCTGACCTCACTCAGTTGCCCGTAGATGACGTATTTATTCGGGATTTGGCAGATGCACAGAGTCAGGAAGATAATAGTGATTATAATAAAAATGCCGACGAGTCTGGAGATGAGACACCCTTCCCTGACAAGGGTGATGATGAGGAGGAAGTGAATGTTGAACCTGATATGATGAGGAAGCATGCTTTTTCACCTCCCGTTAGACCAAGAGTGTACGAGTCTCACGTACTGTTTTGTGAGCGAAATATTCTCTAACTTGATAATTTGCCAAGTATGCCGGATGTGAATGCCCTAACAAGGGATCTTGACGAAATTCGATTAGCAATGTGGGATGAGTCTAGACCAACGGTGCTGGCAAAGAGCATGTATTTTCCCGATAACGCTCGCCTAACCAGGACTATAAAATTTACAGCGTAAGAGAGTGTCGTGAGATGATGGTAAAAGAGTCAACTCCGGAAGTATACAAGGTTGTATGCCATAGATACTTTATGGGTTGTAACTGGATGTTGCATGCAAACAAGAAGGAAACAAGGTTGTGGAAAGTGGGTAAATATATTGGCAACCACGTTTGTGAAATGGACACATTCAATGGGAATCACTTTAACTTGGATGTTGGATTGATTTCTCTTGTCTTGATTCGACACTTAAAGTATCCATTAGGTACAAGATCAAGGAGTATATTACATTCGTTCACTGGGAATATGGGTGAAATATAACCAAAAGAAAGGCATATCTCTGGCGCAAACGTGCATTTGAAATTATTTATGGTGACTGGGATAAGTCATTTTCATCTATACCCAGGTACATAGCCGCACTAAAGCACTTTAACCCCGGGACTGTTGTTGAATGGAGGCATGAGTGGAGGCCGGGGATACCAGAATATATATTCAGATACGTGTTCTAGGCATTTAAACAAGCAATTGATGGTTTTGTGCATTGTCGTCCGGTCATTTCCATAGACGGTACTCATGTCTATGGAAAGTATGATATTAAACTTTTGATTGCCGTTGTAGTAGATGCTAATGGATAAATATTTCCACTAGCTTTTGCTATTTGTTCCAATGAAAGAAAAGAGATGTGTACGCTATTTTGGAACCACTTGAAGCAGCACATTGTCAAACAGTGTTCAGATATTTATCTAATATCTGATCGGCATGGTGGTATTTTAAGTTCTATACGGTATTTTCCTGAATGAAAAGAACCCCTATGCATACCACCGTTACTGCAAGAGGCACCTGAAGACCAATTTTCAGAAGAAATATCCCGACAAGGCCTTGCATTATTTAATGTGGACGGCTGCAGCTGCGCCCCGACAGTGCAAATTTAGGAGGCTTATGGAATCGATCTGACAGTTAAACTAAAGAGCCTATAATTAGCTTATGGGACATGAGCTTCACAGGTGGACATTGCATGCTAATGGTGGTAGAAGATGGGGAGCCCTGACTATAAATGTGTCGGAGTCATTCAACGGGATATTGAAGTCTCCACGTGGATTGCCTGTCACTTCCATTGCCCGGATAACATTCAAACAGATGGTGGAGAGGTTTGTCAAAAGGCATAGAGCTGTATCGGAATTGATGGATATGGGTGTTGAATTTATGCCAATATCGATGAGAAGATTTGAGAAATACAAGAGGTGGGCACATTGACATTCATATTTACAGTATGATCACGACCAGGGTGTTTTTGAAGTTCGCACCGCTATCCGCGGACACCAGGAGAATAATCTACACACCGTGAATGAAGCCAGCAGATTGTGTTCATGTGGGAAATGGACCATCTACAACATGTCGTGCGCACATGCCATAAAGTGCTTTCAATAAGTTAGATTAGGGAGAACCAACTATGTTGATAGGCAATACAGTGTTGCCGCATATGTAAACACATATAGTGGGCAGTTGCGGCCATTGGGTGCTGAGCATTATTGGCAGTCGCAACCATTTGAAATGCTGTGTAACAATGACTATTTACGCAAGCTGCAAGTGCAAAAGATAATGCATATATGGAATCAAATGGATATTGGTGATACCATTTATGCACGTAAATATGGCATATGCTCGCAAACAGGATACGACCGTCATAAATGTCTTCAGCTGGTTCGGGTGGCAGTGGTAATCCAGCTCCTGGTGCAAGTTCGTCTAATGTACCCAACAATCAAGGATACACATAGTGTTTTATTTTCGTAATGTTTTTTTAATAAGTGTTTGTACTTATTTATGTTGCAAGATATATCAAATAAATTTATGTTCCACAACCTTGTTACATCTTATTATCTAACATGACCTTTTGAATTAGGATGATGATATGATAGTTCCAACATTCAACTTATTGGCGTTAGTAAAGAAGACCAATAAGAATATTGAAATTTCATAACATAATACTTCAAGAGAAAAAAGCACAACAACCATAACTAAAGCAACATTCATGAAAACAAAAGATAATCAAAGGATAAATCAAGACAAACACATCCTAGTACCAAGTAAAAAATAGATTAGTACAAACAGGATATCCATCTCCCTTCAAGTCCACATTGAAGATATCATGCAGTAGTGAAACATCGACCAACGTAAATTTGACGACGAAACCTCGACTGATAAAATTCTCCAACACAAAAAGTCTCCATCTTACCTTGAACCTTCTTTGATCACCAACACTCATATTTACATACCACTCTTTGCCATGATGGTGAATATATGCGTGTTCTAATATTGGAGGAAGATGCTTGCAGATTTTTCTTGGTATATACGTTAAAAAAAGCATTAATTTTAAGTCACGGAAAATATGAAACTGAATAAAGATATACAATACTGATGTATATATATTTTATGGAGTTAAGGTATAACAAACAAAGGTATTTCATGTTAAACAAATAAAGTTTAATGGACACAGTAATTTAACAGATCGTTGTCGGGGTGCAATATCTCCAAATGCTATCTAATAGCTGTCAAACTCATGCGACTGGCCCCTGAATGTACAGTCTCATCCTGTGGCCTGAAACTAGTGAGCTGCTGCAGCAAGTCTAAATACTGCACATGCATCATATATCTCATACCCTGAGGCAGTGCAACGAGCAATCCATCAACAGATATCCATATAAAATCTCCAAGTCCTGCAGCGTGATGGTGGCCTCGCCAATGGGCAGGTGAAAAGTGTGCTTCTCTGGTCTCCACCGCTCTATCAAGGCTGTGATCAGAGACCAGTCGAGCTGCAGCCGCCCAATCTCAAAAATCCTGTAGAAGCCCGTATCCTGCAGGCGCTGGACTACACGCGGATGGAAATATCTACCCCTTATAAAGTCCCACAAGTCATGCACTCTCCTGGCGCGGCGAGGCTGGGTTGGGCTAGTAGCTCTCCCTTCGATAAGTAGGCAGACCTATGATCGCACCGTAACAATAATAGCTCATCGGAGACAGGTCCAGGATGCACATGCGGCAAATCTATATCGTCTACTGTAAATTAAACAATATTTATTTTGTTTGTTTGTTTTATAAATTAAATAATTAATTTTGTAAATTGTAACAAGACAGGTATATACCTAGAAGGTTCCAGGCTCGATATTTAAGGCCAGTAGCACCAAGCTATCCTGAATTCTTATGTGTGTTAATTTTAATATTTTTTATAAATTTGTGTGTTTGTTTTGTAAATTAAATAATTAATTTTTATAAATTTTAATTGGACAGAGTATATACATATGGGTTCTAGGCTCGATATTTGAGGCCCAGTAGTACCAAACTATCCTGAATTCTTATGCATGTCAATTTTAATATTTTTCATAATTTTGTGTATTTGTTTTATTAATTAGATAATTAAGTTTTGTAAATTATAATTAGACGGAGTATATACCTATAAGTTCCAGGCTCGATATTTGAGGCCCAGTATCACCAAGCTATCTTGAATTCTTATGTGTGTCAATTTCAATATTTTTCATAATTTAGTGTGTTTGTTTTATAAACTAAAATAATTGGACAGAGTATACCTATGGGTTCCAGACTCGATATTTGAAGCCCAATAGCACCAAGCTATCCTAAATTCTTATGTGTGTCAATTTTACTATTTTTATAATTTTGTGTGTTTCTATTATAAATTAAATAATTAATTTTTGTAAATTGTACTTGGACAGAGTATATACCTATGGGTTCTAAGCTTGATATTTGAGGCCCAGTAGCACCAAGCTATCCTGAATTCTTATGTGTTCAAATTTTAATATTTTTATAATTTTGTGTTTTTGTTATAAATTAAATAATTAATTTTTGTACTGTAATTGGACAGAGTTTGTGTTTAGTCTATCAATATGATAGACACTTAAACTACAAGAATTTTACGCTAAAAGGCTCTACATTTTACTATGATAATAGGGCACTAGGTTTTAAGCAAATAAATAATCTAAATTAGATAAAAATAACTAATATATTTTAATAAGATAACATTCACGAAATTACATATAAAATAGTAAAAAAAAAATTATGAACATTTTTATTAACAAAAAAATTGATTTCTCAAATTTCAAATATTTTTTTAAAACACTAATATCTTAATCCGGATAAAAATAACATACTAGTTTAATCGCAAATAAAACACAAAACAACATGGAAACACATTCAAGACAACTAATATGCATTATTATACGAGTTTTGACATAAACTAAAGCAGAATACCTCGATTTATATTTTTCGAAAAGTTGATGAATTGAAATTTTGAGCCCAAAATAAGGAAACCACAACAATAGAAGGCTTGTATAAGATGTAGGACCTATAATCTAATCTTTTGTGTGACGGGTGGGGTCCACTCGAATTGTTTTGGAGAAAAATAGCAGGGGGATGGGCGAGAACCGTTTTAAAAATAAAAAAAAATGGAGGAAAGGTATCTGTTTGAATGTGGGGAAGAAGGAGGGACCGATTATTTAAACATGTATAACGCTTTTTACTAGTGCTATACCCATATATCTCGGTTATATAGAGCTATATGCTTAACTGTCTTATCAGCGATGCATATCGTGGTTCTTTAATGCGTTATACATATATAATATAATTTTACACCGCGTTATACTTTAATGGTCAAAACACCGTTAAAATATAGCGCGGTTTAAAACCGCATTATATATAGAAATATAACTTTTTTAAGCATTAAAAATATATTTTGAGTCAACATTTAGGTTCCGAATTCTGTCTTATGTAGTGTATAACAAATGGACATGTGCGATTCGAGTCCGAAACCAAAGTATTAGTTTTTTAGAATTAAAAGCCCCAAAATAGGTGAAAACAATAACTGGTGACCATTTCATGTATAGCGCATGAAATTCGTGTGCTATATCTTAACGACACATTTGTCAGTTAAGGTATATCGCATATAGTACATGCACTATAGTTGTTAATTGATTGACGCACAATAATTGGTGGTTATAGAGCATAAATTAAATGAGTTATACATATAGTGAATTTAATAAATGCGCTATACCCTAAAATTATTGTACCCCTAGCATAGAATATTTGCTTATTTAAGGAGCTTTATTCCCTCTTTAACAATTAATTCTGAAAAATTCAGTCTTCAACATCCTTTTAATTTTCCTTAATCATTCCGAAATATTTGTTTATTTAATTTTTTTGCATTTTTCATAATGTTTCCCGATAGATCCCCCTGCATATTGATAGTTGGACTACGGGACAGTATCCCGGGAAATCCTTCGGATATACTTATACGATGGACTACGGGACGGTATCCGGGGAGCTCTTTGTGCAGTTGGTAAAATGGACTACAGAACGGTATCCTGGGAGATCCTTGTTGTTGGTATCGATACGGAGCTGTTTTACTTTGTGTTATCTAAATTCTTGAGTATTGATTGTTGTCTTGTATATCATGTCTTACTTCATAGTTGTACCCATTATTTTTGCTTATCTCATACTGTTACAAGATTTATTATTATTATTATTGTTCTCAGTAGGGCCCTAATCTTCCTCGTCACTACCCAACCGAGATTAGGCTTGGCACTTACTGAGTACCGCTGTGGTGTACTCATGCCTCTTCTGAGCATGTTTTTCATGTGCATATCTAGGTACTTCATCTTAGGCGCACTGTCCTTGAGGCAGGGAGAACTACGAAAACTTCGAGGTATATCTGCAGCATCGGCAGACCGAAGAGTCCCCCCCCAACTCTATCTGTAGTATTTAGCCTTCTTTCGTACTTTTGCTTTAGACATTCTGGAGTTAGAGCCGTGTATTACTTTCTGTTAGCTTGTGTTCCCGTGAGTTTCCGATTTTTGGGGATGATGTTGTAGACTTTCGCATTTTTGGATTGTTTATATACAGTTACCCTTCTAGTTTGTTTAGTTAGTTATTCATTTTCGCAAGTGATGTTATTTCTGCATTGTTTGGCTTACCTAGTTGTTGGGACTAGGTGACATCACGACATGTTCACGGAGGGTGAACTGGGGTCATGACGCTTAGATACCAAAATGAATGGAATTTTTAATAAAACTTAAGAATGCAAAATTTTACAATCGGCGTCTGAATCATGTCAAATGAACTCCATTTTGCATCAAATTTTGCAGACAAGTCATAAATACTAAAATAAACCTATACCAGATTTTGTGTAATGATCCGGTCGGTCATTTTGTAATTATGAGCTATCCTTAAAATAAATCCAAGTCATTTTTTGGTTACTTGACTTGTGTGGGTGGTTGGTGTTGGGTTCGGATGAGTTTCGGAGTGGAATGGGACACATAGTCCTTAAGTATTATGTTAAGTTGTAAGAGTTGACCATAGGTTGACTTGTGTGAATATGACTCCAGAATGGAGTTTTGTCAATTCCAATAGCTCTTTATGATAATTTTGGTCTTAGGCGCGTGTTCGTATGTTAATTTGGAGGTATGTAGGTCATTTTGGCATTAATTGGCGAGAATTGTGAAATTGGATGATTTTTGGAAAGTTCGACCGGGAGTGGACTTTTTGATGATGGGGTCATATTTCGATTTAGAAAGTTGGAGTAGGTCCTTAATATCAAATGTAACTTGTGTGAAAAATTTGAAGTCAATCGGACTTGATTTGATCGATTTCGGCACTAGATGTGCAAGTTAGAAGTTTATAAGTTCTTTAAGCTTGAATTGGGGTGCGATTCGTGTTTTTAGCGTTATTTGATATTATTTTAAGGGTCAAATTAGTCCATATGATGTTTTAGGACTTGTTGGTATTATTGGTTGAGGTCCTGGGGGCCTCGGGGATGATTTAGACCATGTTCGACGCATTTCGGAACATTAGGACGACTGAAATCTGGTGCTTCTGGTTTCCTTCTGCGCGTTCGCGACGGTGCTCCCGCGTTAACGTAGAGGAGTTTGAGTGTTACTGGAAATTTTCCCTTTGCATTCATAAAAGAGGTCCCACATTCACAAAGGGTTACTGGAGGGGCAGGGCGATGTTGTTCCTCGCGTTCGCGTAAGGACTGCATTCGCAAAGTTATGGCTCAGTGTGCATCGCATTCACGTGGGCTATCTCTCGTTCACGAAGAGGATCCTGGCATCTGTGCATATTTATGTATCGCGAACGCGAGGCTCATTTAGCGTTCATGATAAAGGGAGTTTAGGTTGTATCATTTTTTTGCTTTGCGAACACGAGGCAATTTCCGCATTCTCTAAAAATGAATACTTGGGCAGTAGTATTAATTTAAAAAATGAGTGTTTGAATCAATTTTTCATATTATGAGCTAGAGACCTTAGATTTGGGTGATACTTGAAGGGATTTTTAAGGAGTTGATTGGGGAAAGTGATTCATACTTAGTTTTGGTTAAATTCCATGTTTATCTTATTGATTTCATCATTTAAATAGTGATTTTGGGTGGAAAATATGGGGGAAATGGAGAAAGTTCGTAGGCTGAATTTTGAGGTTTTCATCAAAATTTTTGTATCGGATTTGAGTAATTTTGGTATGGGTTGACTCGTGGTTGAATGGGTTTTCAGATTTTGTGAACTTTTACCCGATTCTGAGACGTGGGTCTGGGTTGACTTTTTGGGGCGATTATTTATTTATTGCTAAATTCATAATTTTATTATTTAGATTAGATTCGTATAGCTATATTGATAGTACGCAATTGCTTTTGGCTAGATTTGATCCATTCGGAGTCAGAAAGTTGAGGGAAAGGCATTCGTATTGATTGATTGAGCAAGGTTTGAGGTAAGTGACTTATCTAAACTTGTGTGGGGAAAATCCCCTTACGATTTGGTACTATTGTGACAATTTGTGATAAGTGTCGTGTCTGCAAGGTGACGAGTGTGTACATGGGCTAAATGTTAAAATTCTAATTTTCGCTAAGTAGTTTTCTTTTATGCCTTAACTAAGTTATTTCAGCACATGTAATCGTCATGTTTAACTAATTTCACATGTCTATCTGTCTTATCTCTTATTTTCAATTTGTGCTACATGCTTAGTTGAATTACCTGCATTCTTGATTCTATATTCATTACTTAGCTGTGCGATTCCTTACTCAAAATTGCTATCCTTGAAATATCATCATTTCATTTGTTATGTTTTGGTTTCCGGGATTATTGTTGAAATGATTCTTTGGTTGTGGCACGAGGTTTCTTCCGTTTAGATTGTTATTATGGAACGAGATTTCTACCGTGCAAATTGTTATTATGGAACAAGGTTTCTATCGTGATGATTGTTATTATGGCACGAGGTTTTTGTCATGCTGATTGTTATTGTGGCACGAGGTTTCTGTCGTGCGGATTGTTATTATGGCACGTGATTTCTGTCGTGCAGAGTGTTATTAGGCACAAGGTTTCTACCTTGCGGATAGTTATTATTGTACGAGGCTTCTTTCGTGCGGTTGTTGGTTCCTGTAGTTACTGTATTTTTTGTTGTAGTTGTTGTTCCTTAACATGTAAGATTCATTTTTCTTTACGTGTTGTATTTGTTTTCTTTGATTCCTAGGTCTTTGTCTTTCGTACATTCTTATTGTTTCATTTCCCTGCCATTCTATTGTATCATTTTATCTTCTGCCTTATTTCTTATATTCCAGCTAGGCCCTGACCTGACTTCGTCAACTCTCTACCGAGAGTAGGATTGACATTTATTGGGTACCATTGTGGTGTACTCATACTACACTTCTGCATAACTTTTTGTGCCAATCTAGGTACTTCCAACCACAGAGATATTCATGGGCTAGCCTATACATGGAGACTTTAATGTATATCTACCAGCATCCGCAGACCTCGGAGTCCCCATCTATCTTTATTATGTGGTTTTTCCTTATCCTCATTAGACTCTGATGTATAGAGATATTTAGTATTTTCCTATAGAGCTTATGACTTATATCTACTGGGTTTTGGAGTTGTTTGTACTCTGAGTTGTAGATTTTATCTATTACAACCATCAATATTTGAGTTTAGCTTGTATCTCAATTGTTTCAAATACTTTTTAGGCTTACCTAGTCTTAGAGACTAGGTGCCGTCACGACATCCTACGGAGGGGAATTTGGGTCGTGACAAGTTGGTATCAGAGCTCTAGATTCATAGGTGTTATGAGTCAGAAATAGGTTTAATGGAGTCTCAAGGATCAATATGGAGACGTCTGTAATTATCTTCGGGAGGCTATGTAACTGTTAGGAAAAGTTTCACTTCTTTGAATCATTGTTGTGAGAAATTGTTGACTTCAAGATTCTAAACTTCTGTCTTTCTATTCTATCACAGATAGTGAGGGCACGTACAACTAGATCAGATGACCCGACACCTATGCCCCTGTTAGAGCCGCGAGAGGTCGGGACCGGGGTGGAGGCCAAGTACGTCGATGTGGTACAGCTAGATCACCCGCACGAGCTGCTATATAGGAGCCACTAGTAGCTCTAGTTGGAGCGCAGGCACCACAGAAAGCTCTTACTGCACCAACTCTCCAAAAGACCATTGCCCAGTTTCTGAGCATGTTTGACACTTTAACTTAGGCGGGGTTGATCCCACTTTCTCCTGCCACATCTCAAGTCCGGGGAGGAGCACATACTCTTGCCGCTCGTACCCCAGAGAAGCAGGTTCAGTCGACCAAGTTCCAGAGGTCATACCAGTATAGCCGATAGCCCTAGTTTAGCCCGAGGTTAGGGCTGTAGTTTCTAAGGGGGAGTAGATCTGGATCGAGAGGTACAAGAAGTACCAACCTCCTAATTTCAGTGGCTTGGCATAAGAGGATGCAGGAGTTCCACCGTATCCTTCTTACTATGGGATTGAAGAGTCTAATGGGATTGCTTTCATTGCGTTCCAGATTAGGGGAACAGCCTATCAGTGGTGGCGAGCGTATGAGTTGGGTAGTCCAACCGAGCTAGCTTCACTAACTTGGACTCAGTTCTCGGATATATTCTTGTGGGAGTATGTTCCCCAGAGTCTCAAAGATGCATGGCGCACACAGTTTGAGCAGTTTTTCCTGGGTTCTATGACGGTGTCGGAGTATGCAGTTTGGTTCAGTGATTTGGCCAGGCATGCACCAGCCTTGGTTGCTATTATTCGATAGCGGGTCCGTCGATTTATTAAGGGATCAACCCCAGTATCAGATTTATCATGGACCAAGAGTTAGAGATGGACATTGCATACTAGCAATTAATGGGGATTTCTAGGAGACTGGAGGGTATGCTGATTTGGGAGAGAAAGGAGAGAGAGGCCAAGAGGTCTGACTGTCTGACACTTATAGCGGTAATTGTTCCCTAGCTACAGCTCTTCAAGATAATGGCTATGTGAGTCGCTCGATTCATTCAGAACATCCAGCCGCCAGTGGTATTCCGACCACTCCTAGGCCTTGAGCTCCCTATTATGCACCACCATTTTCTAGTGTGCCTCTTACACGGGATTCTTTTAGCGGTCAGTCCAGCTGATCTGGCCTGAGCCAGCCATACCACTCATGTCCTCTAAGAGCTTATTTTGAGTGTAGTGACATTCAGCATATGATGAGGGATTGTCCCAGACTCAGGAGGGGTGCATCTCCACAGACTACTCAAGCTCTACATGCTCTACCGGGTCCTCAGGCTACGGTTACAACATTAACTACCACTCCACCTGTTGAGCCAACTTGGGTGGAGGTCGGGCAGGTAGAGGTCGCCCTAGAGGGGAAAGCCAGGCTAGATATTATGCTATATCTTATCGGACGGAGTTGCATCCGACTCTATCATTACAAGTGTTGTTCTGGTCTGTCATAGAGATGCATCAGTCCTATTTTATCCAGGCTCCACTTATTCATATGTGTCATCTTATTTTTCTCCATATTTGGGTGTATCCCATGATTCTTTGAGTTCTTCTGTCTATGTGTCTACACCTGTGGGAGATTTGATTATTGTTGACCATGTGTATCAGTCGTTTTTGGTTGTTCTTAGTGCTTTTGAGACCATAGTCGATCTCTTATTGCTCGGTATGGAAAACTTTAATATTATTTTGGGCATGGACTGCTTGTTGCCCCATCATGATATTCTTGATTGTCACGCCAAGACCGTGATGCTGGCTATGCCAGGATTACCACTATTAGAGTGGAAAGGTGCCTTAGATTATACTCCTAGCAGAGTTATTTCATTTCTAAAGGATCAACGGATGGTTAAGAAGGGATATGATGCGTATCTAGCTTATGTGAGAGATGTCAGTATTGATACTCCTACCGTGGAGTCAGTCCCGATAGTGAGGGATTATCCAGATATATTTGCAGCAGATCTTCAGGGCATGCCGCTCGACAGGGATATCGACTTTAGTATTGATTTGTTATCGAGCACTCAACCCATCTCTATTCCTTTATACTGTATGGCTCCGCCTAAGTTGGAGTTAAAGGAGCAGTTGTAGGAGTTTCTTGATAAGGGCTTCATTCGTCTTAGTGTGTCGCCTTAGGGTGCTCCAGTCTTGTTTGTGAAGAAAAAGGATGGTTCCATGTACATGTGTATTGATTATCCCCAGTTGAACAAGTTACAGTGAAGAACATGCATCCATTGCCACGTATTGATGACTTATTTGATCAGCTACATGATGCCAAAGAGTTTTCCAAGATTGACTTGCATTGTGGCTATCATTATTTGACTATTCGGGATCCGAATATCCCAAAGACTATCTTTAGAACTCGGCAGGGTCACTATAAGTTCCTTGTGATGTCACTTGGGCTGACCACCACCCTAACATCATTCATGCACTTGATGCACAGTGTATTTTGGCCCCTCTTTTGACTTGTTTGTCATTGTGTTTATTTTGATGCGAAGTGACGAGTGCGTACATAGGCTAAATGTTGAAATTCTGGTTTTCGCTAAGTAGTTTCCTTTTATGTCTTAACGGAGTTATTTTAGCACATGTCGTCATCATATTAAGCCTAATTTCACATGTCTATCTGTCTTATATCTGATTTGAAATTTGTGCTACATGCTTAGTTGAATTACTTGCTTTCTTGATTTCATATTCATTATTTAACTGTGTGATTCCTTACACGAGGTTTCTATCGCAAATTATTATTGTGGCACGAGGTTTCTGCCGTGCGTATTGTTATTATGGCACGAGGTTTCTGCCGTGCGTATTGTTATTATGGCACGAGGTTTCTGCCATGGGGATTGTTATTGTGGATCAAGGTTTCTATAGTGCGGATTGTTATTGTGGCACAAGGTTTCTGCCATGCGGTTGTTAGTTCCTCTAGTTGTTGTATCGTTTTTGTTGTTGTTGTTCCTTAATGTGTAAGATTCTTGTTTCCTTACGTGTTGTATTTGTCTTCTTTGATTTCTGTATTGTTGTTTTTAGTACATTCTTATTATTTCATTTCCCTACCATTATATTGTATCTAGCGCTTGCAAATGGGCTGGTCTGATTCCTAAACGAGCTAAGTGGGCCAGTCCAAATTTCGAGCCGGTCCCAAAATAAACGGACATAACGGTCCGAGCAAAATGGTCTTTTTGTAGGAACCAGCCCGGTGGTCCTAGGCTAAACAGAGCGGGCCTAGTGGATAAGTGGGCTAAGTGGGCCCAATGAATAAATTTCTTTTAAAAAATTAAATAGAAATTAGATACAAAAAATGTTAAAAAATATCTAAGGCAATGCCTTGTAAATTTTGTTATAGAATTGTGACCTTAGTTTTTTAATTGAATTTAAAGACAAAAATATTGTACAAAGATATTCAAAGCAATGCCTTGTAATTTTACTATAGCATTTAAAAAAATATGACAATATCTTTGTTAGTCTTCCTCTCCCTTATGGAATGAGCACAACAAGGTGCTAATACCACCATTGAGAAAAAAAAAAGAAACTAATCAAGATGTGCCAAAATACAAGTTACATAATACATACTAATTTTTTTGTTCATACAAGTTACATGGTATCTCTTACAAACTTCATAAATCCCTCATGGTCTGGACGAATTTCCATTGGTGGTGGCGGAAAAGTAGCTTGGTCATCACCACTTCCATTGCCGGGTGAAGTAGCATCATCCGTAAGTTCAGCTAGCATTTCTTCGTAAGCTTCGTCTTCCTCTGGTTGTGATTCAACAAGTCTAAAAAATTTTCTTTCTGAACGGATTCATTCTCTGAAAAGTACTGATTTTTCCACGCTCTCCCTCATAGACGCTCTATAATCACCAAGTTGAAGTCTTGCTTGACTGAAAGCGCTCTCTGATGCCACTGTTGAAACTTGAATAGTTAAATTGTCTTGGGCCATCCTTGAAAGATTGGAAAGTAGTTTTTTCTTTGTCCTTCCACCATTACAAAAGATTAAAGGAGCCGTCGGGATTCAAGTCCTCAATTCCCTACGGTAAATAAACTTCAAGCTCAGTTGTGAAAAATTACTACTTATGGAACCTTGAGAACCCCTAGACCCTGCCCAAGCACTAAGTGATCTTACTCCCCCAATTTTTTTAGATGATTCAGAATCAGAAGAAGAAGGAGTTTGAACATTTGGTCTAGCATGATTTAATGCAACTTGATAAGCATTATAAATAGTTTGAACATTTATTTGAATTGAGGCTATTGCTTCTGGAAGTTGAGACAACTCATCATCTTCAAGTGCTAAACCATTATAAAAAGTTTCATACCACAATTGAGGACCTCCAAATTTCATACAAGGATTTATCAAAGAAGCAATATCACAAATAGGCGGAATAGGAAAAAAATATTTTTTTTAAAAAAAATTTTCTCATAGAATCAATAGCAAGGTGCTTATGAAATTCCATTTGTAAGGTGCTTATCATCATCACTTACATGTGCATTAAACGTTGAGTTTATGAGGTTTTTATATTCATATGCAATAACCAAACTTTCAACATGTGATTCCATCTAGTTGGACAAGGTGTAGGAACCTTTCTTTCTCTTAAGCCATCATATCTTTTAAACTATTCTCTAAGTCTACTTCTACTTTATGAATAAAAAAGTCAGTTAAGATCTACTTTAACTTTTTCAATTTCAATATTTAAAACTCTCATACAATCACCCACAATTAACTGGTAAATATGATAAATACATCTAACATGAAAAATGTTACTAAATGCAGGATTTAGCGTAGTGGTAAGCAAGCCTATAGCATTTTTTGTTACTAGTAGTATTATCCATTGAAACTGACATTATTTTTTCACTAATGCAAAAATATCTGCAAATATCAATAACTGTGCTAGCAATAAACTGCCGTATGTGACGTGAATTAATTATTCTATAAGTAATTATGCATATTTGCATTATCCAATCTTCATCAATCCAATGACGGGTAATAGTAAGGTAATAACAGTCATTGCCACTTCTACCAATAATGTCACGACCCTATTCCCCGAACCCGGTCGTGATGGCGCCTCTTGTGAAGACAAGGCCAGCAAATTACACCCAATTCACTTTTTAAACCGTTAAACAACATAAAATAGTTTAAAACATAATTTGATAATACTAAGTAGCGGATAATATCAATAAAGTGCGGAAGTATAACCCAACACAGCCCAAACCAGGGTGTCACAAGTGACGAGCACCTAACAACACTGAATATCAAAATGTAACTACAAAGTTTAGTACTGAACTAAGAATATAAAAGGAAAGAGATAGGGAGGAGCTCCAGGCTGCAAATGCCAACAGCTACCTAAAGACTCCTCGAGATCCGCCTGTAGCTCGAATGAATCAGCACTCGAGAGCGGGACCAGTTGCGCCTGAATTTGCACACAGGGTGCAGGGAGTAAAGTGAGTGCTCCAACGCAGTGAGTAACAAATGTAAATAATAGCCCCTTGGGTACAGTATCACCACATCCGCCCCTCGGGCAACATCTCGGAACAATAATAGCCCCTCGGGCTCAATCTCACATCACAATGGGTACCCGCGCTCATTGGGGGTGTGCAGACTTCAGGAGCAGCTCTTTATGGCCCAAGCGCAATAACACGACATCTTGTGGCATCAAATCTAGGCCATTGACCTCATATCAATCAAGTCACCTTGTGACATACATATTTGAGGCCCTCGGCCTCCAATCAGTATCAGTGTTTCCTCACAATATAGGCCATCAGCCTTACTCAGTCAAAAATCCTCACAAGCCCCTCGAGCAACAGTAAAATAGTGCTTCTCAGTCCAAACATCATTTAAAATATTATTTAAGTTTCAAAACCGAATAAAAATGGCTGAGTAGTAAAATAGTGGAAAATAACATGACTGGGTTTAAGTAGTAAGTATAAAACAGTGAGGAAATATCAATAAAAAGCCCCGAAGGGTTCAAATAGTCGGCACGAAATCCAAATATGGCATTCCGCCCAAATCATAATGATAGAAAATAAGTTTTAGTCAAATACACGATAAAATCATCAACCGGGATGGACCAAGTCATAATCCCCAATAGTGTACGACCCGACGCTCATCAACAAGTGTGTGTATCACCTCAACATAGCACTACGATGTGCAATCCATGGTTTCAAACCCTCAAAACATCATTTACAATCATTACTCACCTCAAACAAATATCTAGCTCGCGACGCCTTTGCCCCTCGAATCGGCCTCCACGCACATCGAATCTATCCAAATCAGAATGAAGATGTCAAAATATGCTAAGGGAACGAAGCCCAAGCAAAAACAATCAATAAAAAGCACAAATCCCGAAATTACCAAAACTCGACCCCCGGGCCCACTTTCGAAATTCAGAAATTTTTACACCAACATATTTCTTATCTCCCCGTGAGTTCATACATACCAAGAATATAAGAATCTATCCACAAATGACCCTCCAAATCCCAAATGTTTGGTCTCCAATTTCAAGCCCTAGTTCTTCAATTTTAGGCTTAGTTTTCATGATTTTCTAGGTGGAATTCACATAGTAATCGAGTTTTAGTCCAAGAATCTTACCTCCAAGCGTTTCCCCCTGGAACCCCTCTTCAATATCCTTCAAAAATCTCCAAAAATGATCAACTATGGAGGAAATAAGCCCCAAAATTGCGGACAAGACGAGCTTAAAAACGTTCTGCCCAGGCATATTTTCCTTCTTCTCGAACACGGTCAAACCCTCGCGTTCGCGAAGCACAAACTTACTTTGACCAATTTTTCCTTTATGCGAATGCAACATGAACATCGTGAATTCAATGGTTCTTCATCCTTACCCTTCGCGATTGCACACCCTCTCTCGCGAACGCGAAGAACAAACACGACCTCAGACCAGCTGACCAAAAGGACCCCACACGAACGTAACTTCCATCTCGCGAACGCGATGCACAAGCATCCAGCCCTTCGCAAATGCGGAGCTTCACTAGCGAATGTGAAGGCTAATCTTCCACTGACCTCCACTGACTCTTCGTGAATGCGAGGGTCCACTCGCGAATGCGAAGAGTAAAAACATACAACAACTGAACCTACAACTTCTGTAATTTTTCCAAGTTCAAAATGATCCGATTGACCATCCAAAACTCACCCGAGGCCCCCCAGACCTCAATCAAAGGCACCAACATATCCTAAAACCTTATTCAAATTTGTTTCAGTCCTCAAAACACCTCAAGCAACATCAAATCAACCAAAACACATCGGATTCAAGCCTAAGTTCCTAAAAATCTTCCGAATTGCGCTTTTGATCAAAAACCCAATCAAATCACCTCTGAATGACCTAAAATTTTGCAAACACATTCCAAATGACACAACGAAACTGCTGCAACTCTCGGAATTCCATTCCAACCCATATATCAAAATCTCGCCTACCAACCAAAAATTGCCAA
Source organism: Nicotiana glauca (assembly GCA_026770625.1). Lineage (NCBI taxonomy): Eukaryota > Viridiplantae > Streptophyta > Magnoliopsida > Solanales > Solanaceae > Nicotiana > Nicotiana glauca. The sequence goes on along the minus strand of MU744429.1, from coordinate 362,530 downwards.
AATATCAATTTCGCCAATTCAAGCCTAAAGCTACTCCAAACCTCCAAAACTCATTCCGATCCCACTCCTAAGTCATAAATCACCTCCCGAAGTAAACCGAACCATCAAAACTCACATCCAGTAGACTTTTCCAACTTAAACTTCCTTAAAAGAGGCTAAGTGCCTCAAACCTTACCAAAATCATCCGGATTCCATCCGACCAACCTGATACCTCAATAAATGGATAAACAAAACAATAAGAAGCAGAAATGGGGGAAACGGAGCAGTAACTCATGAGACGACTGGCAGGGTCATCACAAATAACAATTGTAATTGCAACATGACAACTTATATGAGTAAATAAATAGCGCAAATATTGTTCATATTCATGCTTATATTTATAAATATCGCTCCTTACAGTTGTGCGAGGAAAACATTTATAAGTAGGATTAAAAATATTTACTATAATGCCAAAGTTAGAGTCAGAAGGAAAACTATAGGGTAAGAACATAACAGTTACCATTTTTTCCAATTCTTCCAGATATTTTTTTGGATTATAATATAAAATACAATAGGTAATAGTGTTAATTCCCAGTTGAAATTGATTTGAACTGGTAATAGGGCCAGCTTGATATCACGCCCCAAAACTGAGGGGCGCGATCGGAGCTCGACCGGTAGCCCCAGTCAAGCGGACCTGGGTGCCTTTCCTATCCCACGTGATACCCCGTGTTTTCATTACTCATTTATCAAGTGAAATAGCCATTTATAATTTAAACACATTTTTACGAGATATACTTAACATACATGGTTACTTAGCGTGGTTTACAAGTTACACTGCCCAAATACAAAACACATAAGTACATAACCCACATTTCCTGTCTACGGAGCCTCTAAGGATACAAAAGAGTTTTACAACACTTGCCGGTAACAAGGCTCCATCTATACCTTACACAAATACCAAAAATAAGACTCTAGGAAGAAAAGCGGCATGATCCACGCAGGGCCCCGAGAGGAAAAGGGCTCACCAATTTCGCTGATGGGAAGTGAAGGAGTGCTACTGTCGGTGAACTGTAGTACCTGCTATGGAACCTCCTACAATCATAACACGAATGTAGTGCCCCCGGAAAAAGGGACGTCAGTACATTTTAATTGTACTGGTATGTATGAACAAACTTTACCCCAAGTAAAATCAGACAATACACAAGTAACCAACAGTAATAGAATTAACGATCAAATACACATGAAAGGAATAACCAAAGCCAAACAAGTTTCACAATCTCTCTTTTTTCCCCTTTTAACATTATCTCATCACATCAATGATTTCATAACTTTCACATATTTTAATTTCAGTAGTGATTTCGATCACTTTTTCCAGCCTTATTACCTCGGCCACCCTTATTACCTCATCCACTCTTATCACCATAACCCACACCATATTACTTCGTATTGCAGCGCGCAACCCAATCCCACCGGACAAATCACATTTTACCTTATCACCACAACCCACACCTTATTAATTTGTGTTGTGGTGCACAACCCGATCCCACCGGACAAATCACGTTTCACACAATAATAGCAACAACAACAATAACAACAACAGCAACAACAACAACAATAATTCACAAGAATTTTCATAAACATCAACACCATTTCCATCATATACAATAGCCCAATGTACAATTTAAGTCACAACAATGCCCTTGACAAGTCACATATAATATTATCACAAGTTTTTCAATTGCATTAATTACGACTTCTTTCCATCATTTGTTACACAACCCTTACCACATAAACACATTCTCTCTCTCTCTCTCACACACACACATACAAACACACACACACACACACACATACATGGTTTGTTGCCATTTACTTGCACCATCATATCGGAAAACTTAACCAACAACGTTCAAGGCATATTAATCACAAGAATGCACAAATAGTCCACATAAGTAACACATACCACTTACTCACAACCAAACAAGGTGACTCTACAAAGGTTAAAGTTAGCCATACATACCTGGAGTCGAATTCCCTTTTTAACTTCTACTTTCAATTCACCAAACAGCCTAGTACCGTCAATCTAGTTCACAAGTTAAACATATAACTTAGAATTGAAGTTCACAAACTTAACCCAAACTTACTTAGGTTATCAACCACACTTTTGCAAATCTTTACTCCTGCCCAATTTTTTTCACAAGAGTATTCAAGAACATGCATGTATGTTTTCAACTTTTATTTTCAAGTATCGATGCATGAGAATAACCCTTTTTGTTTAAATTATAAAACCAATGAAAAATGTTTGGGGATTTTAAATGAAAGAACGGAGATGAAGACAATTACTTGAAATTTTCCAGGCATGGGTGACTTTGAAAAATCGAATTGATGAAGGTAAACTTTCTCTCTCAAGAACTCTCTCTTCCCTCTCTCTATTTTTGTTCAGAAAATATGTTAAAATAAGGGGTTGGGGTGTTTTATTGAAGAAGGGGTCGGGTTTAAAATTTAGAAAAATAGGATCCCGAGTCAGGTTTGCAGTAGCATTTGAGATCGCAAAGGGAAAATGCGGTCCGCAGAATAGACCACAAAAGTTCTCCAAAACTCTGAACATTTCTATTTGGGTTTGCGGGATAAATGCGGTCAGCACACCTAATTTGCGATTGCACAATGTACTGCATTCTTGACCTCAAATTTGACTAACCCACTAACTCACTTTGCGATATAAATGCGGTCCGCATATCAGTTATGCGGTCGCATAATAGACCACATTTTGACCTCAGTTTTAACCTAATCACTGACTCACTTTGCGGCAGGAATGCGGTCCGCATACTTTATTTGCGACCGCATTCTGGACCGCATAATAGAACTTTTCTAGAAAACTTTGATTTTTTATTTTTAAAGGCTAGATCAGTACAAAGGATCCAAACATTCCTAACACACATTCAGAACTTGGCACTACGAGCTACTAGTTTTTGAGTACAAGTTATCATGGGGCCTTATATCCTCTCCTACTTAAATCATTCGTCCTCGAATGAGGATTTTGAAAATCAATTTGTTTTAAGAACATGATATGCAAACTCCCAATTTTTCACTAACTCCAATATTTTTAGAAAATTTCGCCAGAGTTTCCTTTGTAATTAGACTTATCTACCTATCAGAGAGCCCTCGAAACATATTTCCATGCACCATTACACAATTCTTGTTATCCCTATAACTGGTATACAATTCATTACCTCAATACTTGCACATATTCAATCACTTGTTACATTTTGCACATACATTAGTCACTTCAATGAGTCCCATACAATTTAACCACTTTAACATACTATATGCATTTCAATTAATCATTACTAATCTACACTACCATTAGTCATTCACTTATCACATGAGTCTTTACAAAGCTTTCATTTACCAAAAAGTGGTTGCACATGACTCAAATAATCACAGCACAAACAATTCTTGCACAACTTGAGGAATTACAATAGTAAAGCATTTAGGGGGGAAAATGGGGTGTCTTTGCGCCAAATTGAACGCAACATCAGTTTGCTTAGAGATAAGAGTTCGCACGATTACTACTAGACTTGTTCAAAAAGATGGGGATATTTTTCTTTCATTTCATTTTTCGCTTCCCACGTGGCTACCTCGACTCTTTGACTTTGCCATAATACTTTAACTGAAGCAATATCCTTATTTCTCAATTTACGGACTTTCCTATCAAGAATAGCAATCGGAACTTCTTCATACTATAACACTTCATTAACCTCGATAGTCTCAACTGGCACGATGGCAGATGGATCTCCAACCACTTTCTTTAATATAGACATGTGAAAATACAAATTTATGAGGAACAACCATGGGAAAACATCATACTCCTAGTGAGACCTAATGGGAAATGTGCTTACGTACCATTCATTATCAATTCACATAACATCTGCATGGGAAATTTTTTGAGAATAACCAGTTCACCCTCTTGAATTCTAAATCTCTACTCGAACACCCATGCTGAACCTTGATGACGTTCCATGATTACTTTAAGATGTGTTATCATAAACTAGCCATAAAACTACCTATCGAACATATATGATCACACGGGGATGATTCCCATTTGACATGTTTGGATCTTCAATGCCTAATAAATTTAATGCAATGAGGAACACAGAGTTCAAGATGAAAGTTACAACTAACAACGCTGACATGGTTAATCACTGTGACGACGCCAATTATTACACAAATGAGGCAAAGGGGTAAGTAGTACATAGGAAATAGGAATATTCAAGTACATGACCCAGTCGTTTCCTAGAGTGAAGGGAAAATCAATTCATACTCTGATGCCTTGAATGCGATATGGGATTCAAAATACATGAAATGGAATTACATTCCTAACGTTAGCTGACACACGGAATCGATGTCGTAAGCCCATGAGGACGAAAATGAAGTTAAAACACATACGGGATTATTATAATTCAAACAGCTTAACCCTCCCTGACAATTAACCCTATATGAGAGAACTAAAGGTACAACAACTTGTCCTCCAAATCAATATGCTTATGATATGTGCAAAAATCTCAAGGCTCCGAATCTCCCCCTTTCACGAGTAGAACCACATAGCTAAGACATATAATTGTTGGGATGAAATCATGTATTAGTAGAGGCATTCTAATGGTTAATCATGATGCTCCGAAAAGAAAGACAAATAACACTCCTATTCACCCAAGGGGGTGTAATACCAAGGGTAGCAAAACTCCCCTCACACGAAAATGAGATAGTCAATTGTTCTAGAAGTCGAGCGAGAAGAAAGCCACGTAACCCATCCAATCCGACCCATTTAATACTTTGGAAAAAGGGGACGCACTTTGGTTTGAAATCAGGGAAATTTTAGCTTGAGCTTAAGGGAATATCATTACTTTTGAAACCCATGAGACAAGCCCTCGTAGTCCTAGAAAATTGATAACAATGGCGAGAAAGTACTTAAAACCATTACGAGTTGGTATAAAATCAAGGCCTCAAAGTGCCCACATGGATAAGTTTGAAGGAATGAGACGTCTTAATGCATTTATTGGGGAAAAGTAACCTAGGTTATCTAGTCACATGGACAAGTGGAGCAGGTAGATGATTGTTTAGGAGAACATCTCATAAGGAGTGCGAGCAATGTCTTCTTCTCCTAACAAAAGGAACAGGTCCCCATACTTAATGTTATAAGACTTCCCCTTTGATGCTATGAAACATAAGTGAATTCTACGATGCGAGTTATCAAATGAAATAGATAGTAGGGTAGCAGAACTAATGAGAACCATTTGGAACCAACGAGTTTAAACCAAGTTGAAGACATTAGAAGTCTGTAGGAAAGGAGAAATTTGCCCACTCTCGGGGCACTTGTAGGGTACATAAAAGAAAAAAAATGAGGCGAATTCAACCGAATCATATAGTTGGATAACTAGTCGAGATGTTGAGATAACATCACATTGAAGATTACGGGTGAACGACACATAATGCATGACAAATAAAAGAAAGTGAGAGAGCCTTATGGAAGTAACCTTTACATTGTAACATGTAACCACTAGGAACGGTGGTAGCATAAAGCGATTACGAGAAGCTACATTTCTGAAAGAAAATCTCTGTATGAAGTCATATGATGTATATCTCTAGAATTCAAAATAATCCAATTATGTTTAGCAACTCAACTTCATAATGAAGCACTACAACACACTTTTACACAACCATCTATTACAAGCCATATTGGGAGATGCTATAAGACTTGACTGAGAGAAATGCTTTGACTTACGAATATGTTACTAGGTGTAGTGCTCCCTGGCCAACCCAAAACCAAAAGGCAAGACTTAGACTGATAAGAAGATCGTTGGGCTAGCGCATGTGAAGATAATCTATTATCGAAAGGAGATCATTCAATCTTTGCAATTGCGACATATTATCAACCCTTGATGAACTTGAAGTGATATGAGAACCCAATGAGATAGTATAGAATAATCATGGAGGGTTTCCAGATGTTCATAATGAGTCATTCATGGATTTTTACTTGAGAACTACCCAGATGCTATTGAATTACAGAAGAACATGAGAAACAGGCATTGTGCTATAATAACACCCAAAGGTGTGCTTGGCCTTGACTGAGAGCCTAGTAAGGGTCCTTACGAGATAGAAAGTGTTACAATGACTCATAGAAGGATATGTTCTCTCATGGTTATCAAACAAGTATGGGGAAACTAGCACAATGAATTCACTAACTAAAGAACACAATGAACACATGTTATGGAGGTGTAAAGAGAAAGTAAACATTGTTATGAGCTAGATATGCTTCTGTTATATTAACTCCCAACTGCAATATACGGTCATGCCACGAGCAACCATAATACTAGGACAAAGTGAGCTACTTACAGCGGAATGTCCCAAGTGGACCCGGAAGTTATAGCGACACAAGATCTTGCTATGATGTGGATGTGAGGATCTCAATTTTCAGAGAGACTCTATGCACACAGTGACCATCTCGATTGATATGCACTCATATGAGGTGTTAAGGTGTTCTCTTATGTTACTAAGCAATGACAAGCCTTCATGATGATATTCGCAAGAAAGTAGATTGGCTATTCAAACCATATAAGCCATATACACAACTGATTAAAAGAATGACTCGAGAAGGATCGCAACGCTAGGATGTTTTGCATGGAACTTGACACCACATAGGTAAACTTTAAGACGGTGCATGTATAGGCACAAGGGAGTACATTTTGTCCATTTAAATGAAAATATTCTGTAAGAAATTCATCGGATATAGTCCCTTGGTGAGAATTTAGGAAAAGCAAGTGGGAAGTATCAATCCTAGAGTTATAACTCAATTCAAGGGCATAATTATAGAGCTTAATTCTACAAGTATGTAAAATAAGAGAATTTATAGTAGAGTGGATTCACGTATAGTGCATCTCGTTCAAAGACCCGATACAAGCAATGTTTTGTTATTCAACATCTTGTTAAGACCATGTTTATGAGAACTCTTCAATATGGATGTATATATACAATTAGTAGAAATTTTCATTTCACTCAGTTAATGACGTGAGGTTGATAGGGCAATAGCTTAATCGATACCCCTCGACTCTATATCCCTAACGTACGTAGGTAACATACTGATGTACTACACGATTTAATGGTGCAGAGACATCAATAGGGATAGGGACACTCCCCCTCTTAACAATATATTTTACCAATCCATCCACAGCTCAATACATTCTCCTAACAAGTCCTTGGGCAATCCACTCGGACTCAATGGTGGGACCAATACCTAATTATATGCTTCAAATTCGCGGGTTACAGTATCAAGGTTACCAATATTGAGAATAAGACTTAGAAAGGAAATCAGCTCCCCAACTTGAGCTCTATCGCACGACTGGATTATCAAAGAAAGGTGAAATTCCTAAATGTCTGAATAGCCTCCAACTTATATATGTGGTCGACTATACACTGATAAGAAGGACTCTACTAAACATGGCTCCGAGACATCCTAGGGCACTTTAAAACCTTAGGCTTTAATACCAAGTTTGTCATGCCCCAAAACCGAGGGGCGCGACCGGCGCTTGACCGGGTAGCCCCAGTGAAGCGGACATGGGTGCCTTTCCTATCCCACGTGATACCCCGTGTTTTCATTACTTATTTATCAAGTGAAATAGCCATTTATAATTTAAACACCTATTTACGAGATATACATAGCATACATGGTTACTTAGCATGGTTTACAAGTTACACTACCCAAATACAAAATACATAAGTACATAACCCACATTTCCTGTCTACGGAGCCTCTAAGGATAAAAAAGAGTTTTACAATATTCTCCAGTAACAAGGCTCCGACTATACCTTACACAAATACCAAAAATAAGACTCCGGGAAGAAAAGCGGCATGATCCACACAGGGCCCCGAGAGGAAAGGGGCTCACCAATTTTGCTGACGGGAAGTGAAGGAGTTCTACTATCGGTGGACTGGAGTACCTGCTATAGAACCTCCTACAATCATAACACGAATGTAGCACCCCCGGCAAAAGGGACATCAGTACATTTGAATTATACTGGTATGTATGAACAAACTTTACCCCAAGTAAAATCAGACAATACACAAGAAACCAATAATAATAAAATCAACGATCAAATGCACATGAAAGGAACAACCAAAGCCAAAAAAGTTCACAATCTCTCCTTTTCCCCTTTCAACATTATCTCATCACGTCAATGATTTCATAACTTTCACATATTTTCATTTCAATAGTAATTTCGATCACTTTTTTCACCCTTATTACCTCGGCCACCCTTATCACCACAACCCACACCATATTACTTCATGTTGCGGCACGCAACCCGATCCTACCAGACAAATCACATTTCACCTTATCACCATAACCCACACCTTATTACTTCGTGTTGCGGCACGCAACTCGATCCTATCGGACAAATCATATTTCACACAACAACAACAACTACAATAACAACAACAACAACAACAATAATTCCACAGAATTTTCATAAACATCCATACCATTTCCATCATTTACAACAGCCCAGTGTACAATTTAAGTCACAACGATAATTGCCCTTGACAAGTCACATATGATATTATCATAATTATTTCAATTGCATCAATTATGACTTCTTTCCATCATTTGTTACATAACCCTTACCATATAAACACATTCATAGATACACACTTGGTTTGTTGCTATTTACTTGCACCATTGTATTGGAAAACTTAACCAATAACATTCAAGGTATATTAATCACAAGAATTCACAAATAGTCCACATAAGTAACACATACCACTTACTTGCAACCAAACAAGGTGACTCTGCAAAGGTTAAAGTTAGTCATACATACCTGGAGTCGAATTCTCTTTTTAACTTCTTTTAAAATCTAGTTCACAAGTTAGCACATATAACTGAGAATTGAAGTTATCAAACTTAACCCAAACTTACTTAGGTTATCAACCCCTCTTTTCCAAATCTTTACTCTTGCCCAATTCTTTTCACTAGATTTTAAGTATTAAAGAACATGCATGTATGTTTTTAACTTTTATTTTCAAGAATCAATACATGAGAATACCCTTTTTGTTTAAATCAGAAAACCAATGAAAAAGGGTTGGGGACTTTACCTGCGAGAACGTAGATGAAGACAATTACTTGAAATTTTCCGGGCCTAAGTGACTTTGAAAAATCAAATTGATGAAGGTAAACTTTCTCTCTCAAGAACTCACTCTTCCCTCTCCCTATTTTTGTTTAGAAAATATGTTAAAATAAGGGGTTGAGGTGTTTTATTGAAGAAGGGGTCGGGTTTAAAATTTAGAAAAATAGGAGCCCAAGTCAGGTTTGCGGTCGTATTTTGCGATCGCAAAGAGAAAATGCGGTCCGCAGAATGGACCGCAAAAGTGCTCCAAAACTCCGAATATTTCTATTTGGGTTTGCGGAAAAAATGCAGTCCGCATACCTGATTTGCGATCGCATAATGCACCACATTCTTGACCTCATATTTTACTAAAACACTGACACACTTCGCGATAGAAATGCGGTCCACATATCAATTATGTGGTCGCATAATAGACTGCATTTTGACCTCAATTTTAACCAAATAACTGACTCACTTTGCGGCAGAAATACGATCCACATACTTGATTTGCGACCGCATTCTGGACCGCATAATAGCACTTTTCTGGAAAACTTTGATTTTTGATTTTTAAAGGCTAGATCAGTACAAAGGTTCCAAATATTCCTAACACATATTCGGAACTTGGCACTACGAGCTACTGGTTTTTGAGTATAAGTTTTCACGGGGCCTTACACTTGATCAGAGGATGATATCTGACTCTACCTTGAGGGTGTTTTTTATGTGTCTAGCCAAAGTCCCCCCCCCCCCCTTGATCCAAAATATTTAAAAGCTAACTGTGTACCCCAAGTTTTACACTTATTCTTTGTTTCTTGAACTAATTGAATACAAATGGCCAAACATGAGATGTTTCTGATAATTTGATAGGTTATCTAGAAAAAGTAGGGGTAGTAGTAGGAGTATCAGATGGGGCATCATTATCAAGAACAGGACTAGTGGATATATCATTACCTGGTTGAGTTTCATCAAGATCAATTTCCTCATCATCACTTTCATCAATATTATTATTATAATAAAGAACATTCATTAATTCATGGTCTAATTGTTCACCAACTGCAATATTATGGCAAAATTGACTCTTAGTAAATTGTAATAAACTATTATTGCTATCAAGAATAGCATGTGTAAGACGGATATGGGGTTTGCTTTGGGGAGTTAGGGGTAGTAGAGGAGGAACAACATGACCACTAGATTTGCCACTCTTGTTTTTCCCTTATTTTTATCAAAAAGATATTTAAAGAAGCCATTTTAATAATCAAGTAATATCAAATAACTAAAACAAATAAAACTATAATAATAAATTAAGAGTTGGAACGAGTTTACCGAATTGACAAACGACTTGTTAAAAATTGATTATCGTTGAAGACTTGAAGACTTCAATTCACCAACTTCACAATATCTTTACAAATTGTAACAATAAAGTAGGCAATAGTAGCAAGTATAGAAGAAATTTAGAGAAAGATTGTGATAGATTGATATTGATCTTGTAAGAGAAAATGAAAGAATGAGGGGTAATAGGAAAAAAGTATAATTATAAAAAGTTTGGGATTAAAACAAAATTGGGGCTGGGGGGGGGGGGGGGG
>MU744429.1:320546-345021 GCA_026770625.1 Nicotiana glauca | reverse complement strand
GGGGGGGGGGGGGGGGGGATCTATCGGGAATCGAACCCGCAGTCCCAATGTAAATGCGCAACCACAGCCAAAAAACAAACCAAGGAAGGAAGTACGAAAAGTAAACAAAAGATAGAACTATCCTAGCATGCTTCACGTAGCGCAGTCAAAAAAGCTTAAGCAATTAGACAGTCAAATAAAGCTGAACATGCTTTTACTAACCTAGCACAAGCCATAACTTCAAATAGAATAAAGCAAATAAGAATAAGAACTAAATTTCCATAGCTTAAATAAAAATAGGATTTCATCAAATCGGCTCAAATACGCACTCGTCACCTCACACACAAGGAACTCAAACATCAAGTAACAATCCTTAGGGGAAAGGTCTCCCACACACAGTTAGACAAGCCACTTATCTCGAACCGGCTCAATATCAATAGAAACCTCGCCTTTGCCACGAGTATCCGACTCCAAATAGCCCAAATATATTCAATTCAATTACATATCGTAAATAATATTGCAAACAACTGATTCCACTATTAAAATTAAAGCTAGGGCGCGAAAATAGGTAAAATGACCAAAATGCCCCTCCAGCCAACGTCTCGGAATCGAATAATTTTTACATTTTCAGAACCCTCATACTCTCACGAGTCTAACCATATAAAAATCTCCCAAATCGGAGGTCAAATGCCCCTTCAAAACCCAATGGTTTGGTCTATGAAGTTTTACCCCAAATTACCAAGTTTTTGATCCTAAATTCGAATTCAAAAGATGTATTTAGCTATATAATGATGAACTATAATGAAAAGGGATCAAAGAAACGTTACCCAATGATTTTCTCTTCAAAACCCACTAAAAATCGCCTTCTCCCGTGCTCTCAATCAATTTTCAAACTTATGAAATTAAACCCTTGACATTGATACTTCTGCACAGTTGTTTCCGCTTTTGCGGACAAGGGACCGCTTCTGCGGTCCCGCTTAAGCGAACCACTGGATGCTTCTGCGATTTCATTAAAAGATCTCAGATTCCGCTTCTGCGGTTCTCATCTCGCAGAAGCGAATCCGCTTCTACGTAAACTCTACCGCTTCTGCGGTTTCCTAGAAGATAACCCAAACTCACTTCTGTGACGAGGAAGCCGCTTCTGCAGTTCCCAAGCCGCAGAAGTGGAAATACCAGAAAGAAAAAGATACCAGCTGCATCAAACTTAGAAATTTACCCCGTTAACCACCCGAAATCATCCCGAGGCCCCCGGGACCTCAACCAAAAGCACCAATACCACCTAATACCTTATTCAAACTTGTACCAATCCTTAAAACACCTAAAACAACACCGGAAACTCGATTAAATCAAAGATTCAAGCCTAAGAACTTCAAATTCCAACAAAACACGATTTCGATCAAAAACCTAACCGAACCTCGCCCGAATGACCTGAAATTTTGCACGCACGTCCCAAATGACATGACGGAGCTACAGCAACTTCCGGAATTCAAATCCGACCCTCGGATCAAAAACTCACTATCGGACCGGAAATTTCAAAAATTCCAACTTCGGCATTTCAAGCCTAAATGAGCTACGAATCTCCAAAATACATTCCGAGCACGCTCCCAACCCCGGAATCACCTAACTGAGCTAACGGAACCATCACATTCCCATTTCGAGGTCGTCTTCACACTGTTCCAAATACGGACCATTTTTCAACTCTTAAGCTCTCATTTAGGGACTAAGTGTCCCAAAACACTCCGAATCCTAACACCGAACGTCCCGACAAACTAAAATTGCAGAAAGGGACTTAGGCGAAGCGGTTAATGGGGAATCGGGGCATAAATTCCAAAAATAGCCGGCCGGGTCGTTACAGCTAATAACCTCTCAAAGGTCCATAATCCAATAAACAGAGTGCCCTCCAGGCATAAATTCCCAGATTAATGATATTACCACAATCCTCATACTTGGTTTAAATCTTTAATCGATCAAGTGACTACATGTCACACTTATACAAATCTTCTTGTGGGACATGCTCTCATAACCTTCCGAAATGAATAAAGGGTTCGCACATCCAAACCACCGGCCGCACTTACGCTGAAAAGCGATCAAGAATCCTTAACCTGGGTGCGAAGACTTTTCACAAAACACCGATCTCAGGTGATACTGACGACAATACCAACTCTCTTTAAACATCAAAACTCCTTTCCAGCTTATCCGAGCTCGTGACATCCTTGTCAGCACCGAACTGCAACCTTGATCCTCACTTCAAATTTATACCACTCACCGCACCCAACGTGCCAATAAAATCTTTTCACTGGACTCACTTCAGGAGAACCATAGCAACACACAAGTAAATTCTCATAACCATAGTATAGGCAAACATCTAAGTAGTGGTCTAAGCCATCATAGCCCTTCCGAGATCCGCCTACACATAACGGGTCATAACGGAAGAATACTTCTGAATAATATTAATTACGGCGACCGACAAGCCTCACACGTACCATCACTAATCACATGCATAACTTGATCACGCTGAAGGAACTGACCTCTACCACCAATATGCCAACTCAACTATGGTTAACCAATATATCTTGCTTCGATTTACCCCGATTGCCTTGGTAATAACAATAACTACTTTCAACACATAACACACTCCATCCGCACTCACCCCGAGTGACCTGGAACTGCGAGACCATGTTGTCCCAAATCCCATGAACCATTTCATACATTCATTGTGCGCACATTTGCACCCTCGATGGATATGCCCATTCTGCTAATCCTTCTATGAATCCGATGTCCTTTCTCATCTTTCTCTCAAGTGCTACACTACAAGTCAAAATATCGTAGCATATTCTGGGCCTCCACTCATACGCATGCTGCAAAAGTTTGATTCTTAACTGTACTTATAGGCACAAAATCATTAGGCATTATACTTTACCTCTTTTTGATTCCATTATGACCGTTGCTGAGAGCCACCCACTCTGACTTGGTCCCGAATATAATCAACTCCATAAGTCTTATAACACATGAATACCCTCTCGACGAGGCACCCAGCAGAATTACTTCCCTTGAAATTCGCATCTATACAAGTCAAAATCCTTGAATCCTTCCCCAAGTCTGAACATGAGCCAATAAGGCCAACCATAACACACCTTTAACAATTCCTTTTCTCAAATTACCACTTATGTTCCTTTCCCGTAGCTGAATTAACCCATCAATATGCTAATAACAAGAAATCTCACAAGTAGTTAGCCATGCAACCCAAGCGTAGGCGATGAGACTCTTCCACTCAGCTTGAAGCCACTGATACACAATCTCTGGAATTCACCAGCTGCACAAGCCCATACACTCCTCGTGGACATCCACTAAATGGGCGATGATATCCTCCAATTCAAGTTATATTATAACCTCCTTCATATCAAGAACCTCCTTTCCGTTATATCGAATCTCGTGTCGTATAATGGCCGATATTTCAAATCAAGTCCACAGACACAACCACTAAATCCACATACTGCTCATGCCACTCTCCCACTTTGGGAAGATTCACTTCTTTAAGTAACTAATTAACCATCACTTCTTGCACCTAGTCTTCTAGAAGTTTAACCATCATATAACTCTTCCCATATGTCCTTCCTCATTCCTTGCTGCTCGATTATTGCCTTGAATAAAATCTATCTCCATGGCACTTTAACCCACAATTGCTGATAGCTTTACACCTTTCGGAAGGTCATCCTTCTCACAACGTCGACATTAAAAGCACTAATTAACCCCTGAACTACCGCACCCCGCGATATCTAACAACCGCATTTTTGATACTATCTCACAATAGTTTGCCCTAACGGCAAATTGTAGAACATCATAACACCGACAAATTTAGTGTGTTCAATTAGGACAACGACACCCCTTTATAGAAGAAAAATCCACCTCGCTAGTAAATACTAAGTCTCATTACCCCACCAGCCCACATCTGGCCATTCTTAGTCCAATTACCTTTCCCCTGTCGGGGATAAAATACTGAATCTCTTGATTATACGCTGAGTAAACTTCTCTTCAAGTCATTCACTGCCCTGATAGGTAGGCAAACACCATACCATTATATTACTTCTGCGAAACAATAGTTCATAAGCATCATAGAAACTTGTACCTAGCCTCAGAGCCCTCAGAAGAACTACTGCTGGGCTGAAACAATAAAATATTCTTCCAATAAGCGACGATAATAATCCGACCAGCTATACCAGGAGAAACATCCCGTATCACACCTGTAGTACCATTACGGTTCTTCAATCTTCGATTTATAACAAGCGGTTCGCATCGCATACGATTGAGTAGTAATGAATTAAAGGCATACACCTCTAAGGATCAAATCGCACGATAAGGAATCAAATAAAGTGAACTTTTCCTAACGGTTAAATAGTCTCTCATGATAAGTACAGATGTCTCCGCACCGATCAGCGAGTCACTAATAAACCGATAGGTGTTCCGTGACTCCTATGAACCTAGAGCTCTGATACCAACTTGTCACGACCCTAGTTCACCCTCCATGAACATGTCGTGTTGGCACCAAGTCCCTACAACTAGGTAAGTGTAACAATACGAAAATAACATAACTTGCTGAAATGAATAACTAACAAAACAAACTAGAAGGGTAACTGTATATAAATGCCGCTCGACATATACAATCTAAAAATACGCAAGTCTACAACATCATCCCCAAAACTCAAAAACTCATGGGAACACAAGCTAACGGAAAGTAATACACGACTCTAACTCCAGAATGTCTAAAGCAAAAGTATGAAAGAAGGCTAAATACTACAGATAGAGTAAAGAAGGAGACTCTTTGGTGTGCGGACGCTGCAGATGTACCTCTAAGTCTCCGTAGATCTCTCTACCTCAAGGATATTGCGCCTGAGATGAAGTACCTAGATCTGCACATGAAAAACATGCAGAGAATAGGCATGAGTACACCACATCGGTACTCAGTAAGTGCCAAGCCTAACCTCAGTTGGGTTGTGAAAAGGAAGGTCAGGGGCCTACTGAGAACAATAATAATAATAAATCTTGTAACAGTATGAGATAAACAAAAATAATGGGTACAACTATAAAGTAAGACAGGCTATACAAGACAGCAATCAACACTCAGTAATTTAGATAACACAGAGTAAAATAGCTCTGTATCGATACCAACAATGAGGATCTCCCAGGATACCATCCTGTAGTCCATTTCACCAACTATCCAAGGAGCTCCCGGGGTACCGTCCCGTAGTCCATCATACGAGTATATCCGAAGGATCTCCCGGGATACTGTCCCGTAGTCCAACTATCAATGTGCTGGGGGATCTATCGGGAATCTAACCTGTATTCCCAAAGTAAATGTGCAAGGGGATCTACCAGGAATCTAACCCGTAGTCCCAAAGTAAATATGTAGGGGGATGTACCGGGAATCTAACCCGTAGTCCCAAAGTAAACAAATAAGGGGAGGAGGAGCTACTAGAATCCCACATCTGTAGTCCCAATGTAAATACGCAGTCACAATACGAGGATATTCATAAATGAAGCTCAAAAATACAAGGCAACAGGTAGTTCTAGTCTAACATGCTTCACATAGTGCAAACAAGGCAACTTGAGCAAATAGACAATTTAGAACAACTAAGCATGGTTTTCTAACTAACCTAGTCTATAATTGCAAATAAAAAAAGCAGATAAGAAGGAAACTCAGTCTAAATATTTAAAGTAAAACCGGATTTTTTTCAACAATTAGCTCAAGTACGCGCTCGTCACCTCACATACAAGGCATTCAATTACCAAATATCATGTCCTAAGGGGAAAGGTCCCCCACACAAGGTTAGACAAGCCACTTACCACGAACCGGCTCCAAAATCAACTCGAAACCACACTTTTGCCACGAGTACCCGACTCCAAATGGCCCAAATCTATTCATTTCAATTACATGTTGTAAATAACATCTCAAGCAACTAATTCTACTATTTAATTTAAAGCTACAACGCGAATTTAGGTAAAATGACCAAAACACCCCTCAGGCCAACGTGGTCAAAACCCGCGGTTCGAGTCAAAACCCGGTTACCTATTCCCCCACGAACCCAAATATATGATTTTTTTTGAAATCGAGCCTCAAATTGAGGTCCAAATCCCCAATTTTAGAAAAACCTAGGTTCTGCCCAAAACCCCCAATTTTACCCATGAAAATCATTGATTTAAGTGGAAAACATGTTAAATGATGTAAATGATTGAAAGAATTAAGTAAAAATCGACTTACAAGTGATTTGGAAGAAGTTTTGTCCTTTAAAAATCGCCTATGGAGTTTGGGTCTTGAAAGAATGGTGAAAAATGGTAAAAATTCGACTAAGTGTGAAATGTGCTGGGCATCAGATAAGGGAATTGTGAACCTTGACCATTTCTTGGAATTGCGAAGCTGGGTTCGCATTTTCAAACCCTTAACAATTTGCCAGACCTCGCATTTGCGAAGGAAAAGTCACATTTGCGTCCACCCTACTTTCGCATTTGCGAAGGGAAAAGTCGCATTTGCGACTACCCCTACTTTCGCATTTGCGAATACAAGGATCGCATTTGCGATCATAGCTAAAATCCAACAGTTCTCAATTGCGATGCAAAACTCGCATTCGCGAGCTCGCAATTGCGAGATGATCTTCGCAATTGCGAAGACCACAGAGCTTAGCATACCAGATTATTTTTAAAGTTCAAAAATGCAATCCGACACCTATCCAAAACTCACCCGAGCCCTCGGGCCCCAAACCAAATATGCACACAACCCCAAAAATATCATACAGACTTATCCGTGCGATCAAGTCACCAAAATAACATCATAAACGTCGAATCAAGCCTCAAAGCTCATGTTTTCTTCTTAATTTTTCATAGAACATCAAATTCCCATTTTAAGTCCGAAACACGTCAAACGACGTCTGTTTTCAACCAAACTTTATAGAAAGTGCTTAAATCATATATAAGACTTGTACCAAGTATCGGAATAAAAATACGGGCCCGATACCATATTCTTCTAATCAAATTTTATTTCCAATTTCCTTGATTATTTCAAGAAAACAATTTTACACAAAAATTCATTTCTCGGACTTGGGATCTCGGAATTCAATTCCGAGCATACGCCCAAGTCCCATATTTTCCTACGGACTCTCCGGGACCGTTAAATCACTGGTCCGAGTCCGTTTACCTAACAATGTTGGCTGAAGCCAAATTTATTCAATTTAATATCAAAATTTATCATTTTTGTCACAAAATTCACATTTAAGCTTTCCGGCTACATTCCCGGACTGCGCACACAAATCGAGGCTACCCTTGATAAGGTTTTTTAAGGCCTCTAAAGTACAGAATGGGTAAGAAAACAAGTGATGACCCATTTGGGTCGTCACACCGAGTCGTAGTTCTAGGTGTTATTTTGGTGTTTTGATCGCGGGAGCGAGTTGGTATACTATTATTACACTTGTGTGCCTATTTGATTTGTATCCCCAAGGGCTCCAGTGTAAGGTCCCGAAAAATTTCGGTAAGTAAATTAGGATTTTGTAGTGTCATGTGGTCTAATTATAATGTATTATGTGCTATTAACATGATAGGAATCAATTGGATTTGGTAAATATGTGTATAAGTCATATAATAAGTAATGTGGGGGTCTAATGGGAGGCCTAAGTCTAAGTCAAGTTAGAAAATTTCATAATGGGCTAGAATTCTATATGAGTTTGCACAAGTCCACACTTTTAACCAGCATATCTAAATATGTAGAAGGTTTTTTTTGTGATGAACAACCTATCATACGAAAGTTCTTCGAGACTATTTTCCAACTATTCCAACCGTTTGTCATGTGGGCATTCCTACACAAAGTTATGATTAAATTACCAATGGCTGGAAAAATGCAATCCTGTGTCAGTTTTGTGATCGCAAAAACATTATGCGGTCCGTATAATTGATCTGCGATCACAAATCTGGTCGCAAACTGGATTAGTGTAGCCTAGTTCTGGCCACTGGGTTTTGCGATGCGTCTTCGACCAGCATACCCATTCCGCGGTCCATTATGCTACTGCAGACCCTAGTTCGAAGGGTTAATCTTCCTATTTTCGTGGCCCGACCCCATTTTAATATATAGGCATTGGGGTTTTATTTGGGGCAATATTCTGATGATTTTAGAGAGAGTAAATAGAATTTAAGGAGAGAAAGATGGAGCCTAACATTCTAATCATTCAATCTTCCATCAATATTCAAGAATCAAGGAAACCAATCACAAGATTTTCATCAAAGAAGCAAGGTTCTATACACTAGACTTTTATTTTGGGTTTTGGGTATAAGATGGGATAATTGAGGTATGATTCTTGGGATTAATAGTATTATTTATACATGAATTTACAAATTAGGTTTTTGGAAAGATTGTTGAACATAAATAAGTAAAGATTAGGTGGGGAATGAAGGAAATCATGTAAAAGAGCTTTGAAATCAAGATGCCCAACTCGTATTTGATAAAATGCTCAAATGAGCCGAAACCATGAATACCTTCCTAATTTTTATTCAATTTTGTTATGTCTCAAAGTAGATTAGGATTGCTAGAATTTCTAGAACATTGTAGTAATTTAAGGAAAGCTTAAATAAGGTATGTGTGGCTAAGACCCCCTCTTCTTAGAAATTAAGCTCCCATGGTGTCCATGTAAAATTGTAAGTCTGGAATTTGATTGACGTAGTATTTGTTATTTCAAAGGAATTAGTGTTGCAAGAATATATGTGAAAAGTGTGTCCCAATATGTTCAATATGCTATTCTTGATAAATTGGTGATATGTGAAGAATGTGAACTATATGCTAAATTACCTAGATTTCAAGTCCCGGTTAAATCGTGATTATCATGACAAATCTTGTGAATCTCTCTCTATGCTTACAACTTGAATTGCTCTTGTAAGTGCCCATTATCTTATACTGCAAGTTTGACATTGAATGTGAAAGTGATGTGTATTCTGAGTTGTGAAATGTGGCCTAGCGCCAAGTATAATGTGATAATTGCGGACTTATGAATTGATATATGTGAAATAAAGATTGAAATGAGATGATTGATGAGAAAGGAACAATGCCTTGGTAAGGCGGCCTAGCCGATCGGGCCATGATCGGACACCATGCCACATACATGGTGGTATTGTGCTGATATTGAATTCTGAAAAGTAAGAATGAGATTGTGATTGAGGTACATGTCTCAAATGAGGCAAACTAGCCGATCGGGTCATGATCGGACTCCGCTTAAGAAAGAGGTGGTGTTGTGAATGATGATGAACTATATTAAATGCCCCAAACTAAAGCTATGGAAATTATGTGAAAGCTATATGATTCCTTTTATTTAATGATGTAGTGTTTGTTTAAAGCTTTTATTGAATCATTATAATTTCTTTGTTCTTGTATGGTTGTTCTTTCTAAAGTGATGATGTTTAGTTATACATACTAGTTCTACTAAATGGTACTAATTTCCCTTTTGTCAGAGGCGCTACGTCTTTAATTGGACGTAGGTGGTCCTATAGCAGGCAGTGTTGGTCGCAGCTAGTGACACATCTCCCTTTCAGCTGATTTGGTGAGCCCCTCGTCAGTTCGGGGTCCTGTACCGTTATTTATCATGTACTTTGTATTTTTAGGTATGGACAGAGCCTTGTTGCTGACATTTCCATGTTACTCTTCATTTATATTTAGAGGCTCCGCAGATAGGTTGTCGGTGGTGTAGGGTATTGAAAATTTGAACTAGCTATGTTCTTATGTGGCAGAATGTTTCCTTTGTACCCATTAATAGTAATGATTTGGTTGGTATAGTTGAATTGTTAATGAAAGAAAAAGATAAAAATTGTCAATGTAATGCTCATAAAGTAGGATTTATGGAGTTTATCTCCTTGTTATTCATAAATTAATTTTGGGTAGAATGAAACTAATAGGCTTGCTCAGTCGGGCTTGCTCGGTTGAGCGCCGGTCGCGCCCCTCAGAGGTTGGGGTGTGACAAACTGGGTATCAGAGCCTAAGGTTTTAAAGTGTCCTAGGATGTCTTAGAGCCATGTCTAGTTGAGTCCTTCTTATTAATGTGTTGTCGACCACATCTATAAGTTGGAGGCTATTCGGGCATTTAGGAATTTCACACTTCTTTGATACTCCAGATCGTGCGGTAGAACCCAAGATTGGGAGACAATTTCCTCGCTATGTCTTATTCTCTAGATGAGTAATATCGATACCATAATCCACGAGTTTGAAGCATTAAGGAGTGAATGACACCACCATTGAATTTGAGGGACATTGCCCAAGCGTTTGTTAGCAGAATGTATCGATCCATGGAGGGATTGGTAGAACTTGTTGCTATGGGGGTACCCTTGTTCCTATTAATGTCACTGCACCACCGGATAATGTAGTATATTAGTATGTTACCAACATGCATTAGGGATATGTAGTCAAGGGGCATCGATTAAGTTATTGCCTTATCAACCTAAAGCCGCCAAGTAAGTCACTCCCTAGTACATCATTATGAACAACACAAAAATTTTACTCATTGTATGTCTATATCCATATTGAAGAGTCCTCATGAATATGGTCTTAATAATATATGAGTCACAAAAACTAGTGTGTACCTACTCCTTGAAGTAGACATATTGTTCGTGAATCCACTCTATCACAAATTCTCTTATTTACATCCTCCCGTGGAATTAAGTTCTATAAATACGCCCTTAAATGGAGTTATAACTCTAGGATTAATACTTCCCACATTCTTTCCTAAATTCTAAACATGGGACTACATCCGATGAATTTGTTACAAAATTTTTTTTATGGAAAACGTATGCTCATTTCTACCTATGCATGCACCGTCGTTGTCATAACCCAAAATCCACTAATGGTCACGGTGGCACCGGACACTGCTGTCAGGCAAGCCGATAAAATTACTTAACCAAAACCTCGTTTTAATACTTTTTAAATCTAGGATTTTCCTTCAAATTTAACAATTTTAAAGAATATAGTCTCAAATCAAATTTAAATGATAAGCAGTTAATACAATACTTCAACCATCCCAGAACCCGGTGTCACAAGTGCATGAGCATCTACTAACAAGAATATAAAATACAAAATCCGTCCGAAATACAATGGACAGGAAGAAAATACAGTACACTTGAAGGGACTGCTCTAGCTGCGGCTGTCTCGAGTGATGCAGCTCACCTAGTCCCAGAATCATCTGTGCTGCTACGCCCAGTAGGCCACTAGAGTTACATATACCTATGCAACAAAAATGCACAGAAGTGTAGTATGAGTATGTAAACAACGTGTACTCAATTAGTATCCCGATTAATCTTGAAGAAGTAGAGACGAGATGGTCGACTTCAATACTTGGTAGAGGTGCAATAATAATATACTAAAAGTGTGAGGAAATCTTCGATTTGTATAACAGTTCTAACTCACAGAGCGGGAAAACAGGTAAACACCTTTAACAAATAATAAGGGATTTCAAGGTTTACTTTTCATTATCATATCAATTTATATCAAGCCATGAAAGGCAGTATCAACATTTAAAATTCTAAGGAAACAATATATATATCATGCGCAAATCATGGCGAGGTCGACGGCCTACTCCAATAGATATGTAAACCGCGCACTGCTGAGGGTCGAACAACACGAACCATAGATGCATCTATTGAATCTGCCAAGGCGTTTGGCCCGTTCCATCAATAAACACATACCCTGCTCGCGAATCATGCATGTGACGCAGGTACACATAAGGATACATGCTCAATCAGTCAATTAAGAACTTATCGGGGAATATTTATCCAAATAAAATCAATTTTCTTTAACAAATTTTCAGAAATGGATTTTAATCCTTTTAGAAATTCACTTACTAATTCAATGTGATTTAAGAAATTCAAGCTATCAATGGGTTCATAAACAATCCAAGTATAACATACTTTTTGAGTCCTAACTACCCGGACAACAGCATAATAGTAGCTACGCACGGACTCTCGTCACCTCGTGCATATGTAGACCCCGCAAATAGGGGCACATAATCAATTATTTCACCTATGGGGACAATTCCCTCTTACAAAGTTAGAAAGGAGACTCACCTCGCTCCGAAGATCCATAAACGGCATTCCACGCCCTTCCGAAGACTCTAATTGATGCCCCACGCTCCAAAACTAGCCAACGGTTATGCAAATCCATTAATATATGCTCAAATATTCATTACAATCTAATTTATAGAAATTTTTAACTCCGATCGAAAAGTTGACCAAAACGCCCTCGGGCCCACGTGCCCGGAATCCGAGATTTTTCAAAGATAAAGATTACCCATGACCTTCGAAACTCAAATATATAATTTTCTCAAAATTCCATGCCCAAAATCGTGGTTAAATTACAAGAATATAATTTTCTAGATTTTCCCCTCAACCCCCAAGTTTTTCTACATAGTTCATGCTTAAATCCATACATAATTGATGTATTTAACTCATAATAGTTGAGGATATCTTACCTTGTCGTTGATGACGAAAATCCTCTGTTAAAGTTCCCCCATAAATTGCCCAAGCCATGATAAATGGGTGAAAAGAACTCAAACCCCGATTTAAAACAACCCCTCTGCCTCCAACGTTTTCCACACCTGCGGTCCCTTGACCGCTTCTGTGGTTCCGTAGGTGCAGATCAATCCCCGCTTCTGCTGTCCGCCCAAGGCTACCCTTTTTCGCTTCTGCGATATGCCCTCCACAGATGCGGTCCCGCTTCTGTGGAAATTTGACTGCATCTACGGTCCACTCAGAGCCGACCCAATCCACTTCTTCGACCATTTTTCCGCAGATGCGGTCCCGCTTCTGCAGAACCTTGACCACATCTGCGGTCCTCAAGCCCTTGACAAAAAATTCGAACCTGTTCCTTTCTAGCCGCTTCTGCGGCGCTGCATCTGCGGCCCCTTTTCCGCAGCTGTTGTTATGACAGCAACCAACAGTCCTCAACCTTCCAAAAATCCCAATTTCGATCCGTTAACCACCCAAGCCCCCCGGGACCTCAACCAAACCTACCGAACAATCCCAAAACATGTTACGGACTTGCTCGAGGCCTCAAATCACATCAAACAATGCTAAAATCACGAATCAACCCCCAATCCAAACTTACTGAACTTTAAAATTTCAATCTTCTATTTCCGCCGTTTAAACTTATCAAATCACGTCCGATTGACCTCAAATTTTGCGCACAAGTCATATTCGACATTGCGGACCTACTCCAACTTTTGGAATCGGATTCCGACCCTGATACCACAAATTCCACCTCCGGTCAAACTTCTTAAAAACCTTCAAATTTCTATCTTTAGCCAAATGGCTCCAAAATGACTTACGGACCTCTGAATTCACTTTCGATCGCGCCCCCCACTCCAGAATCACCGTATGGAGCTATTCACCGTCTTGGAATCCCAAACGGACATCGATAATACTGAAATGCACTTCAAGCCAAACTTAAGAAATTTCTTCCAAAAATGCTAACTTCCACAATAGGCGGCAAAACGCTCCAAGGTTATCCAAAACACAATCCGAGCATACGCTCAAGTCCGAAATCATCATACGAACCTACTGGAACCTTCAGATCCCAATTTCGAGGTTGTTTACTTAAAAATCCAATCTTAGTTCATTCTTTCAACTTTAAGCTTCTGAAATAAGAATTCTCTCTCCAAATCAACTTTGAACTTCTCGAAACTTAATTCCTGCCACGCGTACAAGTCACAATACCTGAAATGAAGCTGCTCATGGCTTCAAACTGCTGAATGACGTGCTAGGGCTCAAAACGACAGGTCGGGTCATTACATTCTTTCCCACTTAAAAATACGTTCGTCCTCGAATGTGCTGAGAACTACACTGGAGTTGTCTGAAATCGCTATTTAACTTCTCATGCACCTTCCCGTGCTACCACAACTCAGTTGAGCATATTAGCTCAATCAATTATGAAGATATCCCCTTTTACTCAAGCAGACACGCCTTAAAGCCCAATTCCAACTTCCAGAATTTCTGTGCCAAACCTGTTTCCACCATAAGGTCACCTATTACTCACCACACGTTGTGTGCCCAAACATAGCTGCATAACATCGCTGAGCTCACACCTAGTATCACTTTACTCACCGGACCACAATAACCTTCTATGATTAATTAATCGAAATTCCACGAATCTGAGGCTCCCATTGACCTCATGACCT
Source organism: Nicotiana glauca (assembly GCA_026770625.1). NCBI lineage: Eukaryota > Viridiplantae > Streptophyta > Magnoliopsida > Solanales > Solanaceae > Nicotiana > Nicotiana glauca. Next base: position 330,856 of record MU744429.1, on the reverse strand, counting down.
ACATAGGTCTTGCTCTAATTCTTACAATAATGCCACGATGGAAGATATGTGTAGAAATTCATAATTAGCTGCCGAGCTAAACAATCATTGAGCCTATACTTCCGACAAGAAACATTACCACATTCTGAACCAAATAATGATCTATGCTCCTTAATATATTACACGTAATTAGGTTGCACTGATCCTAAATCCAACAACCTCGTCTCACCCAATATGAACTGCTTAGGTAATAAGCTATCCCGACATGACCAAAAGTCTCATATGATGCCATAATGTGCCAATAGGCTACCAATTAGAATGCGATACAAAAAGGAAAATGAATTCGGAAAGGAATTTTAATTACCCTGCTAGCGAATCATACATGCGACGCGGGCGCACAACTAATATGAGCTTCCTTCAGAAAATAGGAAACAAAACACAATAAACAAATATGGGGAACTGTACTGAACATCATGCTGTTGCGGCGTGCAACCCGATCCAAACAACATAACCATGGTGGCGTGCCACCCGATCCAAATAACATACCTATGGCGGTGTGCCAACCGATCCACACGTAGAACTCACATAAGGAGATATACATCGAGCTAAATTGCTCATTACAATAAGATATCAAATTTGGTCACAATCACACTAAGTGCATAATAGCATCTCTGAGGGGACATATAGCGCTATAAGCTACAAAACTCAAGCACAACTGAGGTGCAATATACAATCTGAATCTCAAGAGCCATTTTGCTCATAATGCATCATTTCCACGCGGATCCTTAACACATAAACAATTTCTCAAGCCATCCCATAACTCACACGGCGCAACGTATCACTATATGAAATATCTAACAACAAAATAACACCATGACTACTCCATAAGGAGCGCACTACTAAAATGAACACAACTAGCCTGACATAGGGCCCATATTCACATTTAAATCCATCCACCGACCTCAAGTCGATCCTGATCAAATCAAACTAAGCCAATAACCTTTCAAATGTCCATACTAATTTCCCTTTTCTCATAATACACAAGAACAACCGTCATAACCACAATACTCATCCACAGTACACAACCCAGTAACTGAGTGCCCTCCAGGCATATATTCTCAATTTAATGACATTATCGCAAACCTTCATACTTGGTTTAAATCTTTAATCAATCAAGTGACTACATGCCATATTTATACAATATTCCTGTGGGGCACACTCCCATAACCTATCATAACAAATAACTGGGCCTTACCTTCAAACCACCGGCGGACTAACGCCGAAAAGCGATCAAAGATCATTAACCATGATTCAAGCCTTTTTTCACAAAACACCAATCTCAGGCGACGCTACAGACAATACCAACTTGCTTTGAACATCGAAACTCCCTTCCTGATCATCCGAGCTCGTGACATCCTTACCAACACCGACCGCAACCTTGATCCTTACTTCAAATTCCATACCGCACCCAACGTGCCGATATACGGTAGGACATGATTCTTCATCATCACTTCGGAACTAGTAATGGGTTAACACTTCATCACATAAAAGCTTTTCACTGAACTCACTTCAGGAGGAACATAGCAACACACAGGTAAATTCTCATAACCGTAGAATATGCAAACATCTAAGTAGTGGTCTAAGCCACCCTATACCTTCCGGGGCCTAACTCCGCATAACAGGTCACAATGTTAGAATACTTTTTGAGTAACACTAACTACGGCGGCTGACAAGCCTCGCACGCACCGTCACATTTCACTTGTATAACTTGATCATGCTGAAAGAACTAATCATTACTAGCAACATGCCAATTTGACTATGGCTAACCAGTCCCTTTTCTTCCAATTTGACCTTGATTACCATGGAAACAATGATAACCCCATTCAACACTTAACACACTCCATCTGCACTCAACCTGAGTGACCATGAGTCACGAGACCATGCTGTCTCAAACTATGAACCATTTTGTACCTCCCAATCGCCACATTGCAAGTCAAAACATCATAGAACATTCGGTGCCTCTTCTCATAGGCTGCTACCAAGCTTGGTTCTTCACCGTACCTATAGGCTCGAAATCATTAGGCACCATATTTTACCTCTTTGAATCTATTAGAGCCATTGTTGAGAGCCGCCCGCTCTGACTTGGCCTGAATATAATCAACTTCATGATTCTTCTAGCACAAGCATACCCTCTCGATGGAGCACCCGACGGAATCACTCTCAAGTATGAACATGGGCTAATAAGGCCAACGATAGCACACCTTTACTAATTCCTTTGCTCAAGTTACCACTTATGTTCTCTTCTTCTATCTAAAATAACCCATCAATATGCTAATCACTAGAAAATTCGCAAGTAGTCACCTGTGCAACTCAATCATAGGCGGTGGGACTCTCCCATTTTGCTTGAAGCCATTATTTCACAACTCTAGAATTCACCAAGATTCCTTATCTTTCATTGACCTAACCTTGCGCAATCATTCGCCTAAATTTTTAGATTCTTTCCATAAAACACTAATTTTACACTCTGAATCATCCACCACATTCGCACGATCGATCTCTTTGCTGCATAACCAATAGAATTCTTCGTAGAGCTTCACCAACCTCGCGACTACTAACCTACTCACAGGGAATAACCCACCTGTGGAAATCACTTCCCGGCATCTTCCAATGCTACCGCACGGGATACAATCACTATGACATCAATGAACCATCCTAAGTCTGAGCTCACTCTCTAGCTGCGCAAGTCCATTCACCCCTCGTGGACATCAATTAAATGTGCGGCAATATTCTTCCAATTCAAAGTTATGTTGTATCCTTCTTCATTAAAGAAGCTCCGTCCTGTTATATCAGATCTCCTGTTGCATGATAGCCCATATTTCTAATTAATCCCATAGGCTTTAATCGGCAGCCACTATAATCCCAAATCATTCCAAACTCTCCTTAAGGTAGGTGGTCATCCCACTACAAAGCCCATATGCAACTCCGCCACTTTGGGAAAAATCACTTCTTTAATCAACTGCTTGACTTGCGCTTCCTAAACCTGGCCTCTTAGAAGCTTAAAACTCCACCTGACACTTCCCACATGTCTTTCTCATCTTTTGCTATTCAGTTGCTTCCTTAATAAAATTTATCTTGATAGCACTTGAATCCACAAATTGCTACTAGCTTTAAGCTTTTTCGAAGGTCATCTTCATCGAATCGCCAACATTAGAAATACTGATTCAATCCTGAACCACCGTATCCTGCGATATTTGACTGTTGTACCTCTGATACTATCTCATAATATCTTGCCCCAAAGGCAAATTGTAGAAGGTCATGACACCGGCAAACTTAGCACGTTCAATAAGGACAACGACATCCCATCATAGAAGAAAGCTCCACAACGCTATCAAATACCAAGCCTCATTACTTCCACCGGCCCACATTTGACCATCCTTAGTTCGATTGTCTTTCCCCTCCCAGGAATAAAATACTGAATCTTTTGATTATGCACTGAGTAAACCTCCCTTCAAGTCATTTACTGCCCCGACATGTAGGAAATCATCCTACCATCATATCACTACTGTGCAACATTCGTTCATAAGAATCATGGCAACTTGTGCCTAACCTCAGAGCTCTCAAAAGTACCGTTGCTGAGCCGAAACAACAGAATGTCCTTCCACAAGGCAACGATAACAGCTCAAATAACCCCGCAGGGAGAAACACTCGCACTGCACTCGTAGTGCTATTAAAATTCTTCAACTCTCGATTTATAACAAGTGCTTCGCATCACATAAGATTGAGTAGGAAGGAAAAAAAGGCATAAGCCTCACATGAATCAAATCGCACGATAAGGAATTAAGAAGGGAAGTACTCCTAACAGCCCTGCAGCCTCCCGAGGATAAGTACAGATGTCTCTGTACCGATTTGCGAGACTTTACTAGACTTTCTCATGACTTGTGAGACCTAAGGGAACCTAGTACTCTGATACCATGTTGTCACGACCCAAAATCCACTAAGATTCGTGGTGGCACCAGACACTGCTATCAGGCAAGCCGATCAAATTACTTAATCAAAATCTCATTTTAATACTTTTGAAATCTAGGATATTCTTTCAAATTTAACAATTTTAAAGAATATAGTCTCAAATCAAATTTAAATGATAAGCAGTTAATATAATACTTCAATCATCCCAGAAACCGGTGTCACAAGTGCATGAGCATCTACTAACAAAAAAATAAAATACAATATCCGTCCGGAATATAGTGGATAGGAAGAAAATGCAATACACTGGAAGGGACTGCTCTAGCTGCGGCTGTCTCGAATGATGCAGCTTACCTAGTCCCAAAATCATCAGTGCTGCTATGTCCAGTGGGCCGCTAGAGTTACATTCACCTATGCAACAAAAATGCACAGAAGTGTAGTATGAGTACGTAAACAACGTGTACTCAATGAGTATCCCGCCTAATCTCAAAAAAGTAGAGTCGAGATGGTCGACTTCAATACTTGCTAGAGGTGCAATAATAATATACTAAAAGTGTGAGGAAATCGTGGATTTGTATAGCAGTTCTAACTCACAGAGCGGTAAAATAGGTAAACACCTTTAACAAATAATAAAGGGTTTCAAGGTTTACTTTTCATTATTTTATCAATTTATATCAAGCCATGAAAGGCAATACCAATATTTAAAATCTCAGGAAAAAATATATATATATATATATATATATATATATATATATATATATATATATATATATATATCATGCGCAAAATCATGCCGAGGTCGATTGCCCGCTCAAACAGTAATGTAAACTGTGCACTGCCGAGGGTCGAACGACACGAACCATAGATGCATCTGTTTATTCTGCCGAGGCATTCGACCCGTTCCATAAATAAACACATGCCTTGCTCGTGAATCATGCATGCGACGCATGTATACATAGGGATACATGCTCAATCAGTCAATTAAGAATTTATCGGGGAATATTTATCCAAATAAAATCAATTCTCCTTTAAAAAAATTTAAGAAATGGAGTTTAATCTTTTTAGAAATTCACTTACTAATTCAATGTGATTTAAGCAATTCAAGCTATCAATGGGTTCATAAACAATCCAAGTATAACATACTTTTTGGGTCCTAACTACCTGGACAATAGCATAATAGTAGCTACGCATGGACTCTCGTCACCTCGTGCGTACGTAGCACCCGCAAATAGGAGAACATAATCAATTATTTCACCTATAGGACAATTCCCTCTTACAATGTTAGAAAGGAGACTCACCTCACTCCCAAGATCCATAAACGGCATTCCACACCCTTCCGAAGAATCTAATTGATGCACCACGCTCCAAAACTAGCCAACAGTTATGCAAATCCATTAATATATGCTCAAATATTCATTACAATCTAATTTATAGAAATTCCTAACTCCGATCGAAAATTTGACCAAAATGCCATCGGGCCCACGTGCCCGGAATTCGAGATTTTTCAAAGATAAAGATTATCCATGAACGTAGGAACTCAAATATATAATTTTCTCTAAATTCCAAATCCAAAATCATGGTTAAATTCCAAGAATATAATTTTTTAGGTTTTTCCCTCAACCCCCAAGTTTTTCTACACCATTCAGGCTTAAATCCATACATAATTGTTGTATTTAACTCATAATAGCTGAGGATATCTTACCTTGTCGTCGATGAAGAAAATCCTCTCTTGAAGCTCCCCCAAAAATCGCCCAAGCCATGAAAAATGGGTGAATTGAACTCAAACCCCGATTTAAAACATCCCATCTGCCTCCAGCGATTTCCGCGCCTGCGGTCCCTTGACCGCTTCTCCGATTCCGTATGTGCGGATCAATCCCCGCTTCTGCGGTCCGCCCAAGGCTGCCTCTTTTCACTTCTCCGATGTGCCCTCTGTAGATGCGATCCCGCTTCGGCAGAAATTTGACCACATCTGCGGTCCACTTTGAGCCGACCCAATCCACTTCTGCGACCACTTCTCCGCAGATGCGGTTTCGCTTCTGCGAAACCTTGGCCGCATCTGCGGTCCTCAAGCCCTTGACCAAAAATTCGCACATGCATCTTCCTAGCCGCTTCTGCTGCGCCACACCTGTTGCCCCTTTTCCGCAGGTGCGGTTATGACAGCAACCAACAGTCCTCAACCTTCCAAAAATCCCATTTTCGATTCGTTAACCACCCAGAATCCACCCGAGGCCCCCCCGGGACCTCAACCAAACCTACCAACCAATCCCAAAACATGTTACTGACTTTCTCAAGGCCTCAAATCACATCAACCAATGCTAAAATCATGAATCAACCTCCAATCCAAACTTAATAAACTTTAAAATTTTAGACTTCTATTTCCACCGTTTAAACCCATCAAATCACGTCCGATTGACCTCAAATTTTGCGCAAAAGTCATATTTGACATTACGGACCTACTTTAACTTTCAGAATTGGATTCCGACCCCGATATCAAAAAGTCCACCTCCGGTCAAACTTCTCAAAAAACATCAAATTCTATCTTTAGCCAAATGGCTCCAAAATGACTTACGGACCTCCGAATTCACTTCCGATCGCGCCCCCAACTCCAGAATCACCATACGGAGCTATTCATAGTCTTCGAATCTCAATCGAACATTGATAATACTAAAATGCACTTCAAGCCAAACTTAAAAAATTTCTTCCAAAAATGCTAACTTCCACAATAGGCGCTAAAATGCTCCCGGGTTATCCATAACCCAATCCGGGCATACGCCTAAGTCCGAAATAATCATACAAACCTGCTGGAACCTTCAGATCCCAATTCCAAGGTCGTTTACTTAAAAATCCAATGTTAGTTCATTATTTCAACTTTAAGCTTCTGAAATAAGAATTCTCTCTCTAAATCAACTCTGAACTTCCCGGAACTTAATTCCTGCCACACATACAAGTCATAATACCTGAAATGAAGCTGCTCATGGCCTTAGACTGTTGAATGATGTGATAGGGCTCAAAAAGACCGATCGGGTTGTTACAATCGTAAAGTTTACCTATGTGGTGTCATGTTCCATGTAAAACATCCCAGTGTTGCGATCCTTCTCGAGTCACTCTTTTACTCACTTATGTATATGGCTTATATGGTTTGAACAATCACTCTACTCTCTTGGGAGTATCATCATGAAAGCTTCTCAATTTCTAGTAACATAAGGGTATACCTTAACACCTATCACATGAGTGCATGCCAATCGAAATGATCACCGTGTGCATAAAGCCTCTCTAAAAATTGAGATCCTCACATCCCCGTCATAGGAAGGTCTTGTGTCTCCATCTTAGCATAACTTTCATGTCCACTTGGGACATCACGCAATAAGTAGCTCACGTTGTTCCTAGTATCATGCTTGCCCGTGGTGTGGTCGTGTATTGCAGTTGGGAGTTAATATAGCAGAAGCATTTCCAGCTCATAACAAATGTTTATTTTCTTTTTACACCTCCACAACATGTGATAATCGTGTTCCTTAGTTAGTGAATTCATTGTGCTAGTTTCCCCATACTTGTTCAATAACCATGAGAGAACATATCCTTCTATGTGTCATTGTAATACTTTCTTTCTCGTAGGGACCCTTACTAGGATCTCCGTCAAGGCCAAGCTCACCTTTGGGGGTTATCGCAGCACAACGCCTGTTTCTCCTGTTTTCTGTCTTTCATTAGCATCTGGGTATTTCTCAAGTCAAAATACATGGCGAACTTATAATGAACATCTGCAAACCTTCCATGATTATTTTATACTATCTCATTGGGTTCCCACCTCACTTCAAGTTCATCAGTGGTTGATAGCATGCCGCAATTGTTGAGATTGAATGATCTCCTTTCGATAATGGATTATCTACACATGTGCTAGTCCAAAGATTTGCTTATCAGTCTAACTCTCGCCTTTTGGTTTTGGGTTGACCAAGGAGAAATACACCTAGTAAGACATTCATATGTCAAAGTCTTTTTATCAGTGAAGTCTTATAGCATCTCCCAACGTGGCTTGTAATAGCTGGTTGTGTAGAAGTGTGTTGTAGTGCTTCGTTATGAAGTAGAGTTGCTAAACATTATTGGATTTTTGAATTCTAGAGATATATGTCATGTGACTACATACAAAGATCTTCTTTCAGAAATTTAGATTCTCGTAATCACTTTATATTACCACCCTTCCTAGTGGTTACAATGTAAAAGTTACTTCCATGGGCTCTCTCACTTTCTTTTCATTTATCTTCTCTACTTGTCCATATGACTAGATAACCTAGGTTATTTTCCCCAATAAACGCATTTAGACGTCTCATTCTTTCAAACTTATCCATGTGAGAACTTTGAGGCATTATTCTATACCAACTTGTAATGGTTTTAAGTACTTTCTCGCCATTGTTAACGATTTTCTAGGGCTACGTAGGCTTGTCTCATGGGTTCCAAAAGTAATGATTTCCGCTAAGTTCAAGCTTTTATTTCAATGATTTCAAACCAAAGTGCGTCCCCTTTTTCAAAAGTCTTAAATGGGTCAGATTGGATGGGTTACATGGCCTTTTGCTCACTCGGCTTCTAGGATTATTGATAACGTCATTGTCATGTGCGGAAAATTTTGCTACCCCTGGCGTTCCACCTCCTTAAGGAGGATATGAGTTTTAATTGTCTTTCTTCCCAGAGCATTACGTCAACCATTGGAACCCATCTAACAAATACATGATTTCACCCCTATGGTAGGATGTCCTAGCTATGTGGTTTCACTCGTGACATGTTGAGATTATATGCCTTCAGATTTTTGCACATATCATGAGCATATTGATTTGTAAGACAAGTGTTGTATCTTTATTTCTCTCATATAGGGTCAATTATTAGGAAGGGTTACGTCACGCCCCAAAATCGAGGGACACGAGCGGAGCTCAACCGGAGGAACCCAATCAAGTGGACCTGGAACTGCCTTTCCTATCCCACGCGTTACCCCGTGATTTCAATACTCATTATTCAAGTGAAAAAGACATTAATAATTAAACACATTCTTACGAGATATACATAACATACATGCTTACTTTATGTGGTCTAAAAGTTATACTGCCCAAATACAAAATACATAAGTACATAACCCACATTTCCTGTCTACGGAGCCTCTAGTGATATAAAGAGTTTACAATACTTGCCGGTAATAAGGCTCCCGCTATACCTTACACAAATACCAAAATAAGACTCCGAAAAGAAAAGCGGCATGAGCCACACAAGGCCCCGAGAGGAAAGGGGCTCACCAATACAGCTGACGGAATGATGGAGGAGGTGCTACTGTCGGTGGACTGGAGTACCTACTATAGAACCACCTACAATCATAACAAGAATTTAGCGCCCCCCGACAAAATGGACGTCAGTACATTTGAATTGTACTGGTTTGTATGAACAAACTTTTCCCCAAGTAAGATCAATCAATACATAGATAACAAACAGTAATAGAATCAACAATCAAATGCAAATGAAAGGAACAACCAAAGTCATCAAGTTTCACAATCTCTCCTTTTTCCCCTTTCAACATCATTTCATACATTTTCATTTCAATAGTGATTATGATCACTTTTCCAGCTTTATTACCTCGGCCATCCTTATTACCTCGGCCATCCTTATTACCTCGGCCACCCTTTTCACTACAACCCACACCTTATTACTTTGTGTTGCGGCGCCCAACCTGATCCCACCGAACAATCACAATTCACACATCAACAACAACAATTCACAAAGAATTTTCATAACCATCAATACCATTTCCATCATATACAACAACTCACATACCATTTAAGTCACAACAATAAATGCCTACGACAAATCACATACGATATTACCACAGTTGTTTCAATCTCATCAATCACGGTTTCTTTCTATCATTTGTTACACAACTTTTACCACATAAACACATTCACACACACACTTGGTTTGTTGCAATTTACTTACACAATTATATCGGGAGACTTAACTAACAACGTTCAAGGCATAATAATCACAAGGATTCACAAATAGTCCACATAGGAAACACATGCCATATACTCGTACACCAAACAAGGTGACTTTACAATGGTTAAAGTTAGCCATATATACCTCAAATTCTCCCCTTAATGACACTATAAGGATCCAATATAATTAAGCAACTTCAATCTACAATACAACATTCAATAGGGAAAATATTAGTAATAAATTCCATAACGTATGCCATTTAGGCATATTATCAAACACCTTGTAGGTATAGATATTTACACCTCATAACTATAGTATTGGTTCTTCCAACCATCACCATTAACCAACAATTCACTCTACCATCATTACTACCCAATTTATAACTTCCAACAACATATATATAT
>MU744429.1:250268-319899 GCA_026770625.1 Nicotiana glauca | reverse complement strand
ACAACCTAGGTTAGGCACTTATGGCTTTCAATCATCATCCCATGAGTTCTAATGTATCTATCATACATAAATAATCACCACAAAGTAGTTGGAGATGATAGACATAGCTCTTGTAGAAAGAATTTTAAGAATCCCCACTTGTGGTGTTCTTGATAAATTCAAGGATTTGAATGGAAATCTATGGATTTTCAAGATCAATCCATGTTAATATAAGTGTTTAGGAGTAGTAATCAACTCAAAATACTCAAAAAAATCATACCTTGGATCATAGAAATGAACAGTGGGACGGATTCCTCTTGAGAGAGCAAGCCCTTACCCCAAAAATGACTTGGGAACCCTCTAGACCCGGTCTTGGGGTATTTAGAAGCCTTCCACTAGCACGGTCGCGCACCTGGGCGCGCTACCGAAGGAAGATAACTTCGCAATATGCGCGTCCACTAGCGCGATCGCACACCTGGGCGCGCTAGTGACACATGCCCAGTAAAATGGTCATAACTTTCTGTATACACCTCCAAATAACAAACGGTTTGTTGTGTTGAAAACTAGAATTAGAATGATTTAATTTGGTAGGTTTTTCATCACACAACTCCTTATATACCTGGAGATATGATCGTCCAAAGTGAGGTTTTGTGCGCATTCATTTACAACTTTCGTCTAATATGAAAATTTTCCAACTTGGCTTAGACTTAGGCCTGTCCTTAGACCCCAATTCACTTATAATAAGACTTATACACTTATTACCATAACCAATTGATATCCATTATATCATTAATCCTCGTCTTCACACAAAATAAAATAATTAGCCTACCTTGGCACCTCGAAATCTTAAATTACTTAGCAAAAATTTTTCGGGGCTTTACATTTTCCCCCGCTTAAGATCATTCGTCCTCGAATGAGAAGTGGAGTCAATCTACAGATACTTATCTTAAATTATCCCTTTTCTCACATATCTTTAACTACCAAATTTTGACTAACTCCCAAATGTTTCAGAAATTTCGGCAGAATTTCCTTTGTAATTAGGCCTATCTACGTGTGAGAGAGCCCCCGAAACATATTTCCAAGCACCATTACACAGTTTCTGTTATTCCTATAATTGGTATACAATTCATTACCTCAACAACTTGTACATATACACTTTAAACAACTTACACGTAGCTCATTCTCTTTACACCACAAATTGAGCATGGTTTAACCAATGCCATTTACTTGCACACAACTGGGTCACTCCAATGAGCCCCATACAATTTAATCATTTTAACATGCTAGAAATGCTTCAATTAATCATTTACCTACCACATAAGTTTCACAAAATTTTCATTTACTTCAAGGGTTGCACATTATCTAATTAGCGACAACATTTGCAATTTGGCACACATTAGGAAGTTACAATAATAAGACAATTTGGGAAAATGGGGTGCTTTTGAACAAATCTGAACACTACCTCAAATTGCTTAAAGAAAACCATTCGCACGATCACTACTAGACTTGTTCGAACAGATGGGGATATTTCTCTTTCATTTCTTTTTCCGCTTCCCACGTGGCTTCTTCGACTTGTTGACTTTTCCACTGTACTTTAACTAAAGCAATTTCCTTGTTCCTCAATTTTTGGACTTGCCTATCAAGAATAGCAACTGGAACATCTTCATATGATAAGTCTTCACTCAACTCAATAGTCTCAGTAGGCACGATGTCGGATGGATCTCCAACCACTATCTTCAACATAGACAAATGGAACACCGGGGTGCACTAATGACATCTCAAGGGGCAATTCTAGCCTATAAGCCACATGTCCTATCCTTTGAGCGATCCGATATAGCCCGACATACCTTGGGCTCAATTTCCCTTTCTCCCCAAATCGCATGACTCCCTTCATAGGAGGTACCCTCAAGAACACCCAATCATCTACTTGGAATTCCAATTCTCTGCGATGTATGTCCATATAGGATTTCTGGCGACTCTGAGCAGTTTTCATCCTCTCCTGAATGATTTTAACTTTTTCCATAGCATGGTGCACGAGATCTGGACCTATCAATTTTGCTTTACCCACTTCGAACCATCCAATCGGAGACCTACACCTCCTTCCCTACAATGCCTCAAATAGGACCATCTGAATGCTAGCATGAAAGTTGTTATTGTACAAAAATTCTATAAGTGGCAAGTGATCATCCCAATTACCTTTGAAATCCAAGACACAAGCCCGCAACATATCTTCAAGCATCTGAATAGTTCGCTCCGCTTGACCATCAGTCTGTGGACGGAAAGTCGTGCTGAGATTCACCTTAGTACCCAAACCTTGCTAAAATTTCATCCAAAAATTAGCTGTGAACTGGGCCCTCAATCAGAGATAATCAAAAGCGGAGTGCCATGAAGCATTACTATTTCCTTGATATACAACTAAGCATATTGTTCAGGAGTATCGATGGACTTAACTGGCAAGAAGTGAGCTGATTTTGTGAGTCGATCCATAATTACCCAAATTGAGTCGAACTTGCACTGAGTTCGAGGTAACCCTACTACAAAATCCATGTTGATCATCTCCCACTTCCACATTGGTATTTCCATAAGCTGAGTTAAACCACCGAGCCGCTGATGCTCAGATTTTACTTGCTGACAATTCGAACATTTAGATACAAAGTTCGCCACACCCCTCTTCATACCTTTCCACCAATAAATTTCCTTGAGATCACTATACACTTTCATAGAACCTAGGTGCACAGAATACCTAGAATTCTGAGTCTCCGTCATTACCTTCTCCCAAAGATTATCCACATCTGGAACACTTAGCCTACCTTGACATCATAATACACCATCCTCATCGCCGAGTGAAAATGCCAAAGTCATGTTATTCAAAACTGCCTCCTTCATCTGTGCCAATGCTAGATCACTAAACTGCTTTTCCTTGACTTCCGCTACAAGTGACGATTCTGCCTCATTGTGCACCATAACTTTCCCCTTGTCTGAGGTCGAAATACAAACCCCCAGACTGGCCAATTGATAAACCTCCTAAGCCAAGGGCCTCTGATCCGCTCCCAAATGAGCCAAACTACCCATAGACTTCCGACTGAGAGGGTCGACCACCACATTCGCCTTCCCTGGATGGTACAAAATGTTCATATCATAATCCTTGAGCAATTCTAACTACCGTTGCTGCCTTAAGTTCAACTCCTTCTGCATGAACAAATATTGGAGACTCTTGTGGTCTGAGAACACATCCACATGAACCCCATAAAGATAATGCCACCATATTTTCAAGGCAAACACCACTATCGCAAGCTTCAAATTATACGTCGGATAATTCTTCTCGTAATTCTTGAGTTGCCTTGAAGCATATGCTATAACCTTCCCATGTTGCATGAACACACACCCCAAACCAACCCTGGAGGCTTCGCAATAAACCACAAATCCTTCTGTGCCTTCTGGCAAGGTCAATATCGGTGCTGAGGTCAACCTCGACTTCAATTCTTGAAAACTTTTCTCACAAGTGTTGGACCATTGGATCTTAACTTCTTTCTGCGTCAACCTAGTCTATGAGGAGGCAAGGGTAAATAATCCCTCCACAAACCTACGATAATACCCTGCTAAACCCAAGAAGCTACGGAACTCCATCGGGGTCGTGGGTCTAGGTCAAACTTTCACTGTTGCAATCTTCTGGGGATCCACCTGAATCCCTTCACTAGAAACAACATGACCCAGAAAGGTAACAGACTACAACTAAAATTCACATTTAAAAAATTGTGCATACAACTGGTGCTAATGAAGAGTCTGCAGAACTGTCCTGAGGTGAGCGGCATGATCCTCCTGGCTCCACGAATAAACAAGGATGTCATCAATGAAAACAATCACGAAGGAGTCTAGAAATGTCTTAAAGACCCGATTCATAAGATCCATGAAAGTTGTCGAGGCATTGGTTAGCCCAAAAGACATAACCAAGAATTCAAAATGACCATAACGAGTTCTAAAAGTGGTCTTAGGGATATCCTTCTTTCTAATCGTCAATTGGTGATACCCGGACCGTAGATCAATTTTGGAGAAGAACCTTGCACCTTGCAATTGATCGAACAAATCATCTATCCGAGGCAAAGGATATTTATTATTGATGGTGACTTTGTTGAGCTGCCGATAATCAATACACATCCAGAGCGATCCATCTTTCTTTCTGACAAAAAGAACCGAAGCACCCCACGGTGACACACTCGGCCGGATGAACCCCTTTTCTAATAAATCCTTCAGCTGCTCCTTTAACTCCCTTAACTCCGCTGGCGCCATTTTATATGGTGGAATAGATATTGGATGCGTATCTGGCAATACATCAATCCCGAAATCAATCTCCCTATCTAGTGGAATCCCTGGAAGCTCTTCTAGAAACACTTCAAGAAACTCATTCACGACTGGCACGGACTCGGGGACAGACATTTCTAAAGTGGTATTCGCCACCCGGACCAAATGATAGATACACCCCTTATTAATTATCTTTGAAGCCTTAAGGTAAGAAATAAACCAACCCTTCGGCACCACACCATTTCCCTTCCACTCAATAACCGTCTCATTTGGGAACTCGAGCCTCATGACTCTTGTTCGGTAGTCAAGTTTAGCAAAGCACAAATAAAGCCGGTCAATTCCCATAATCACATCAAAATCCACCATTCCAAGCTTGATAAAATCGACCGTTGTAACATGACCACATACCGTGACAACACAATTCCTATAAACTAGCACGGCTATAATAGAATCACCGACCGGAGCCGATGCAGAGAATGGCTCATGAAGCTGTTCGAGTTTTATCCCAAAACTTGAAGCAATGAACGGGGTGACATAAGACAAGGAGGACCTCGGATCAAGAAGAGCATAGCAATCAATGGCCTGAACAGATAAGATACCTATAACAACATATGGAGAAGCTTCTACACTCTAGCGACCACTCAAAGCATAAAATCGACTGGGTCCACCTCTACTACGAGCCCCACCCCTAACTGCACCATACCCTGCTAGAACTGGAGGACATGCCGATGATGTGGCAACTGAAGAATCGGATAACTGAGCAAATCCCCTACCCATGCCCTGACTGGGCGCACGACAGTCCCGCTAGATATGACCTCTTACCCCGCATCTATAGCACACCGGGATATCGAAATAACAAGTCTCGATATGGAATCTCGCACACCTAGGGCATGGAGCCCTCCATTGTTGTTGTAATCTCCTTTCTGGACGACCGGACTGATGGGGTCTCCTATTATCTGAACCTGGTCTCAAGTGACTGCTCTTCTGATAACTGTGCACAGATGGCGGTGCATTTGCTAAAGACTGAGCATATGACTGGGATGGCCTTGATGGCCTTCTCCCCTGAACTGGTCTCCCTGAGTGACCCACTGATCGGGCCCTGCTGCTACTCTCCCTTTTCGCCCGTATCTTCAACTTTCTAGCCTCTGTGGCCTGAGCGAATCCCACAATCTTTCCATAATTCATATCCGAGTGTAAGGCAGCTATAGCAACCTCATTCACCACCAAAGGACTAAGGCCATGAACGAATCGCCGAACTCGAGCACCCATGGTCGACACTAACTGAGGAGCTTACTTGGACAATCTCACAAACTCTATGTGGTACTCCCAAACACTCATACTGCCCTGCTTAAGGACCTCAAACTTAGTGGCACTGGCTGCCATTGTCTCGGTAGGCAAGAAGTGGTCCATAAATGCATCTACAAACTCATCCCATTTAGCCGAAGGACTTTCCACCCCACGTAATCCTCCCATATCTCGAACCACGAATACGCTGCTCCCTTCAACCTGTATGAAAACAACTCAACTCCTTCCATCTCTATAGCCCCTACTTATAAATGTGGTCGACAACACACAGATAAGAAGGTCTCTACCAGACACGGCACCGAGACATCCTAGGACTCTTTAAAACCTAAGGCTCTGATACCAAGTTGTCAAGCCCCAAAATCGAGGGACACGACCGGCGCTCAACTGAAGGACCCCAGTCAAGCGGATCTGGAACTACCTTTCCTATTCCACGCGTTACCCTGTGATTTCAATACTCATTATTCAAATGAAATAGCGATTTATAATTAAACATATTCTTACGAGATATACATAACATACATGCTTACTTTATGTGATCTACAAGTTATACTGCCCAAATACAAAATACATAATTACATAACCCACATTTCCTGTCTACGGATCCTCTAGGGATACAAAGAGTTTTACAATACTTGCCGGCGATAAGGCTCCAGCTATACCTTACACAAATACCAAAATAAGACTCCAGAAAGAAAAGTGTAATAAGCCAGGCACGGCCCTGAGAGGAAAGGGGCTCACCAGTACAGCTGACAGAAAGATAGAGGAGGTGCTACTGTCGGTGGACTGGAGTACCTGCTATAGAACCACCTACAATCATAACAAGAATGTAGTGCCCCTAGCAAAAGGGACGTCAGTACATTTGAATTGTACTGGTATGTATGAACAAACTTTACCACAAGTAAGATCAATCAATACATAGATAACAAACAGTAATAGAATCAACAATCAAATGCACATGAAAGGAACAACCAAAGCCAACAAGTTTTACAATATCTCGTCTTTCCCCTTTTAACATCATTTCATACTCAAGAGTTTCATACATTTTCATTTAAATAGTGATTATGATCTCTTTTCCACCCTTATTACCTCGGCCACCCTTATTACATCGGCCACCCTTATCACCACAACCCACACCTTATTACTTCGTGTCGCGGCGCGCAACCCGATCCCACCGAACAATCACAATTCACACATCACAACAATAATTCACAAAGAATTTTCATAACCATCAATACCATTTCCGTCATATACAACAGCTCACATACCATTTAAGTCACAACGATAATTGCCCACGACAAGTCACATACGATATTACCACAGTTATTTCAATCTCATCAATCACGGTTTTTTCCATCATTTGTTACACAACTTTTACCACATAAACACATTCACACACACACTTGGTTTGTTTCATTTACTTACACAATTATATTGGGAAACTTAACTAACAACGTTCAAGGCATAATAATCACAAGGATTCACAAATAGTCCACATAGGAAACACATACCAAATACTCGTACACTAAACAAGGTGACTTTACAAAGGTTAAAGTTAGCCATAAATACCTCAAATTCGCCCCTTAATGACACTATAAGGATCCAATACAATTAAGCAACTTCAATCTACAATACAACATTCAATAGGGCCAATATTAGTAATAAATTCCATAACTTATGCCATTTAGGCATATTATCAAACACCTTGTAGGTATAGATATTTATAACTCATAACTATAGTATTGGTTCATCCAACTATCAATATTAACCAACAATTCAATCTACCATCATTCCTACCCAATTTATAACTTCGAACAACATATATATATGACCATTCATTCATACCCAACCATCGTCCTTCTTAATTAACTCATTTCACAATCTCTACAAACAACACAACCTAGGTTAGGCACTTATGGCTTTAAATCATCATCCCATGAGTTCTAATGTATCTATCATACATAAATAATCACCGTAGAGTAGTTGGAGATGATAGATATACCTCTTGTAGTAAGAATATTAAGAATCCCCACTTGTGGTGTTCTTGTTAAATTCAAGGATTTGAATGGAAATCTATGGGTTTTAAAGATCAATCCATGTTAATATAAGTGTTTAGGAGTAGTAATCAACTCAAAATACTCCAAAAAATCTTATCTTGGATCATAGAAATGAAGAGTGGGACGTATTCCTCTTGAGAGAGCAAGCCCTTGCTCCAAAAATGACTTGGGAACCCTCTAGACCTGGTCTTGGGGTATTTAGAAGCCTTCCACTAGTGTGGTCGCGCACCTGGGCTTGCTAAAGTAGCGCAACAAAGGCAGAATACTTCACAATATGCGCGTCCACTAGTTGCGATCGTGCACCTGGGCGTGCTAGTGACACATGCCCAGTAAAATGGTCATAACTTTATGTATACACCTCCAAATGACGAACGGCTTGTTGTGTTGGAAACTAGAATCAAAAGGATTTCATTTGATAGGTTTTGAATCACATAACTCCTTATATAAATGGAGATATGATCGTCCAAAATGAGGTCTTATGCGCACTCATTTACAACTTTCGTCTAATATGAAATTTTCCAACTTGGCTTAGACTTAGGCCTGTCCCTAGACCCCGATTCACTTATAATAAGACTTATAAACTTACTACCATATCCAATTGATATCTATTATATCATTAATTCTCGTCTTCACACAAAATAAAATAATTAGCCTACCTTGGCACCTCAAAATCTTAAATTACTTAGCAAAAATTTTCCAGGGCTTTACAGGTTAAGCTATTTGAAATATGATAATCTCATAAGTGTTCAACTTCTTTTCATCCTCATGGGCTTGTGGCATATATTCCTTGTGTCAGTTAATGTTAAAAGTGTAATTCAACTTCATGTATTTTGAAACCCGTATCTCATTCAAGGTGCCAGAGTATTCTCATTCTTGATAAAGTGACTTTCCCTACACTCCAAGAGACGACTGGGTCACGTACTTGAATATTTCTCCTTAATGGTTCCTATTGCCAATGGACGAGTTACCCCTATGCCTTATTTGTCTAATAATTAATGTCGTCATAACAATTAACCATGTCAGTATTGTTAGTAGTAATATTTATGTCTCTTAGCATATGACCTTATGAAATACTCTACTTAGCACATTAATGGGTTCCTGAATAATTCTAGCCAGATCTTGAAATCCGTTGCTCCTTATTGAATTAAATCTATTGGGCATTGAAGGTTCAAACATGTCAAAGAGGGAACATCGCCGTGTGATCACATATACTTGATAGGTAATTTTTATGGTCAGTTCTGGATAGCACATCTTAGTGTAATCGTTGAAGGTCATCAAAGGTTTATTTGGGTGTTCGCGTAGAGAATTAGAATTTAGGAGGGCAAACAGGTTTTTCCCAATATTTTCCTATGAAGATATTACGTGAGTTGATAATGAAGGTTGCATAAGTGTATGTTACATTAGGTCGCACTATAAGTATGAAGTTTCCCCCATAGTTGTTCCTCATATATTTTGTGTTTTCACACGTCTATGTCTAAGAAGGTAGTTGGAGACCTTTTCTGCATCATCCCGGTGGAAACTATTGAAGGTGAAGTTAATGGGTAGTTAGCTTATGCGAGGTATCTAGTTGTCATCCTTGTTAGATAAGTTTGGAAGTTAGGATTGTTTGGTAAAGCCTGTAAGTTGAGGAGGCCACCTTGAAGGCCGAAAGTATCTGGGAAAGAAAAAAAATTCGCTTGATTGTGTAACAATTTGTTTCGATTGAAAGGTACCTTATAGATGTTATGATTTAAAATGTGCAGTCCATATTATGGTATGATTATGATGGTGCTTGTAATGTTAAGGTTCATGTTATTGATATATACATTGTGGTGTTTTGTCGAGTTGTGGATGTGTTTTTAGGATGGTTTTGGTGGTTCTCTAGCAGGTGGATAGTCCTAGTTACGTAGGAGACTCTGCCAAAATTTCTGTAAAATCTAGGAGTTAATCAAAACTTAGGGACTTGAGGTAGGTTAGAAAAGAGATATGTTATGTTAGGTGTTTGGGGCGGGCTCTACCTCTTATTCGAGGACGAATGATACTAAGCGGGGGAGAATGTAAGGCCCGGGAAAATTTCGCTAAGTAAATTAGGATTTCGTGGTTCCATGTAGGCTAATTATAATATTTTATGTGCTATTAACATGATGGGCATCAATTGGATTTGGTAAATAAGTGTATAAGTCATATAATAAGTAATGTGGGGTATAATGGGAGGCCTAAGTCTAAGTCAAGTTAGAAAATTTCATAATGGGCTAGAATTCCAAATGAGTTTTCACAAGTCTACACTTTGAACGAGTATATCTATAAATATAAGGTTTTATGTAATGAAAAACCTATCATATGAAAGGTCCTCGAATCTAGTTTCCAACGCTTTAAACCTATCATCATTTGGACATTCCTACACAAAGTTATGATCAAATTACCAAAGGCTAGAAAAATGCGATCCTATGTTAGTTCTGCGATCGCAAAACCATTGTGCGGTCCGTATAATTGATCTGCGATAGCAAATCTTGTCGCAAACTGGACAAGTGTAGACCAGTTCTGGGCATCGGGTTTTGCGTGCATCTGCAGCCAACATACCCATTCTGTGGTCCGTTATGCGGCCGCAGGCCCGAATTCGGAGGGTTAATCTTCCTATTTTCATGAACTGACTCCATTTTAATATATAGGCTTTGGGGTTTCATTTGGGGCGATATTCTGATGATTTTAGAGAGAGTTAAGAGAATTTTAGAGAGAGAATAAGGGAGCCTAACATTCTAACCATTCAATCTTCCATCAATATTCAAGAATAAAAGGAAACCAATCACAAGATCTTCATGTAAGATGTAAGGTTCTATATACTAGAATTTAATTTTGAGTTTTGGGTATAAGATGGGTTTATTGACGTATGATTCTTGGGTGTAATATTATTATGTATACATGCATTTATAAATTAGTTTTGTGGAAATATTGTTGAACATAAATAAGTAAAGATTGGGTTGGGGAATGAAGGAAATCTTGTAAAAGAGCTTTGAAATCAAGATGCGCAACTCGTAATTGATAAAATGCTCAAATGAGCTGAAACCATGAATACCTTCCTAATTTTTGTTCAATTTTTTTATGTATCAAGGTAGATTGGGATTTCTAGAATTTTTGAAACGTTGTAGCAACTTAAGGAAAGCTTAAACAAGGTATGTATGGCTAAAACCCCCTCTTCTTAGAAACTGAGCTCCCATGGTGTCCATGTAAAATTGTAAGTCCGGAATTTGATTGACATAGTATTTTTTATTTCAAAGGAATTAGTGTTGCACGGATATATGTGAAAAGTGTGTCCCAATATGTTCAATATGTTATTCTTGATAAATTGGTGATATGTGAAGAATGTGAACTATATGCTAAATTGCCTAGATTTCAAGTCAAGTTTAAATCGTGATTATTATGCCAAATCATGTGAATCGTTCTCTATGATTACAACTTGAATTGCTCTTGTATGTGACCACTATCTTAAACTGCAAGTTTGATGTTGAAAGTGAACATGATGTGGAATGTGAGTTGTGAAATGTGACCTAGCGCCAGGTATGATGTGATAATTATGGCCCTAAGTGCCCACGAATTGATATATGTGAAATAAAGATTGAAATGAGATGATTAATGAGAAAGGAACAACGCCTTGGTAAGGCGGCCTAGTCGATCGGGCCGTGATCGGATGTCATGCCGCACACATGGTGGTATTGTGCTGATATTGAATTTCAGAAAGTAAGAATGAGATTGTGATTGAGGTACATGTCTCAAATGAGGAAACCTAGCTGATCGTGTCGTGATCGAATTTCGCTCAAGAAAGCGGTGGTATTTTGAATGATGATGAACAATATTAAATGCCCCAAACTAAAGCTATGGTAATTCAATGAAAGCTATGTGATTCCTTTTATTTGATGATGTAGTGATTGTTTAAAGCTTTTGTTGAATCATTATTATTTCTTTGGTCTTGTATGTTTGTTCTTTCTAAAAAGAAGGTGTTTAGTTATACATACTAGTGCTATTCGATGGCACTAATGTCCCTTTTTTTTCCGGGGGCGCTACATTTTTAAATGGATGTAGGTGGTCCCAAGAAGGCAGTGTTGGTGGTAGCCAGTGACGTATCTCCCTTTCAGTTGAATTGGTGAGCCCCTATTCATTTTGGGGTCCTGTACCATTATTTATCATGTACTTTGTATTTTGAGGTATAGCCGGAGTCTTGTTACCGACATTTCCATATTACTCTTCAGTTGTATTTAGAGGCACCGTATACAGGTTGTGGTTGGTGTCAGGTGTTGAAAATTTGAACTAGATATGTTGTTATTTGGCAGAATGTTTCCTTCGTACCCATTGATTGTAATAATTTGGTTGGTATGGTTGAACTGTTAATGAAAGACAAAGATAAAAATTATCAATATAATGCTCATAAAGTAGTATTTATGGAGTTCATCTCCTTGTTATTCATAAATTAATTTTGGGTAGAATGAAACTAATAGGCTTGCTAAATCGGGCTTGCTCGGTTGAGTGTCGATCGCGCCCCTCAGAGGTTGGGGCGTGACATCCTGTGAGTATTGGATGCGTGGTAGAGTGTTTGAAAGAGATGGGATTTTGCTAGTTTTGTGCACATGCTTCAATCCTCACAATTGCGAGGTCATGATCACATTTGTGACAGTAAAGGGGCTCTGTCAGGTTCGTATTTGCGAACAATTTATTCGCATTTGCAAAAGGGTGCTGGGTGGAGATAGTTCACATTTGTGATCAAATGGTCGCGTTTGAAGCTGTCCAATGTTCGAAATTGAGAACAATTCATCGCAATTGCGTCTTTGCTTTTGCGAATGATTTCTCGTATTTACGAGGTTCGCATTTGCGACATCTGCACCTGGACAGAAAGCTTGAGATCACTGGATTTAGCTGATTTTTCACAAACTCTCAACCCTAAACACCCTAGAGCGATTTTCTAAGAGGGTTTTATTCCCATAAACATTTATAAGCAACTTTAATCTATCTCTTTTCAGTTACCCATTACTTTTTAAATGTTTTTAACATTAAATTTAGGATTTTTATGGTGGAAATTAGGGATTTGGGTAGAATTAAGATTTTTCGTAAATTTAGGATTTAGACCTCGAAATGATGTCGAATTTTGAAACAAATTAAACAACCGGGCTCGGAGGTGAGTGGGTAATTGGATTTTGGCCGTAATCTCGGGTTTTGACCAAGCGAGCCTAGGGTTGACTTTCGTTGGTTTTTGAGAAAAGTATAAAAATCTTAGCTTTATGTATTGTAATTTATTTTCCTAGCATTGTTTGTTGATATTAAGTCAATTGTGGTTAGATTCGGTTGGTTTGGGGGCAAATTTTAGAGGAAAGGCCCCAGATGAGCATTGATTTGCTTGTGGAGCGAGGTAAGTGTTGAGTCTAACCTTGATTTGAGAGAATTAGGAACCCATGAGCTATGTGTTACATGAATTACATGTGTAGTGGTGTATACACGAGGTGACGAGTGTATATACGCTGTCAACATAATCGTTTCCATGCTTTCCCATGTTTCATTAATTATTCTATTCCATGTCTTAACTATTTCATTCTTTAAATTGCTTCCTATGCTTTAACTTTCTACTTGTCACTTATTATTCTCATATTAAATGTTCTTTTCTCCCATGCTTCCATGATTAGTTGCTACTTGATTTAATTTTCTTACTTGTACACTTTAACAATCTTGTATTTGGCTTGTCTTGTTGCTTTGTATCAATTGTAGCATTCCTTGACTTGGTACGAGGTTCCTTTATGGCTTTGATTTCATATTATTTAGTCGTAGTGATTCTAGTGAATTTAGTTGTTGAGTTGATTTCATTTATTGATTTTGTTTATGGATCCAGTTACACGCCACAACAGGTGGAATAAGGGAGGATTGATATTGACATGGTGGGATCGAGTTGTACATTGCAACAGATTTTATATGTAATTTTGATGTGGTGAGATAATGGAGGATTGTGATATTGATTCCGATTATATGGTGTGATCGGGTTGCGCACCACAACGAATTTTACTTGTTATTCTTGATATTGAAACAGTGAAATAAAGGAGGATATTAAGTTTGTACTATGGAATCGGGTTGCGCGCCACAAGGGATAGCGAGTTTTGTAGTCAGTGTTACACAGTGTTAGCTATTAGTGTTTTCTTACGAGATTTTGAGGACTGATGTTTCTGATTTTATTGATTTTGAGAATTGAGTTTATTTTCATAAGTTGACTGCTTTACTTTTACTGTGTTTCTTTAGTGTTATCATTAATATACTGAGTACAATTTATTGTAAGTGACCCGCCTTAGCGTCGTAACTGCTTCGTCGAGGTTAGACTCGGCACTTATAGAGTATATGCAATTGGTTTTACTCACACAACACTCTTCAATTCTTGTGCAAATTTTTGAAATCAGTCCTAGCAGCGGTCAGTAGATTGCTCGGATTGATTTCCTGACGGATACTTGAGGTACATCTGCTTGATGTTTGCAGCCCTGAAGTCCCCTTCTACCTTATTCTAACTGTTTATTTCATTTCAGTTAGTTTTGATTTCATTCAGACTGCTGTTTGTATTATTCAAGTCACTCGTGCACTTGTGACACCAGTTTTGGGATTGTATTGAGGTATCACAGTTCTTATGGTTTTCTCACTCTAGTTCAGTTATTTTAGTTTCTTGGTTATTATTTAATTTGAACTGTTAAAAATAGATATAAATTATTCTAATGTTGGCTTGCCTGGCTAGTGAATTGTTATGCGCCGTCATAGTCTGGAAGGTAGAAGTTTTTGGTCGTGACAAGTTGGTATCAGAGAAGTAAGTTACCTATGTCTCATGAGTCACGAACAAGCGTAATAGAGTCTGGAGGATCGTTACAGAGACGTTTGCACTTATCTTCTAGAGGCTATGGAGTTTAGGAACAATTTCTCTTCTATCCTTCTCTATTGAGTGATTTTATTCTATAATTGATGATTGAACCCTTCTATTCTTTTTCTCCCACAGATAGCGAGAACGCGCACATCATCTGTAGCTAGATAGAAGCCGGAGCCCCCAGTGGTAGCTACAACTAGGGGCAGAGGCCGAGGATGAGGTTGTGCCAGTGGTAGATGCAAAGCTCAGCCTAGAGCTCAACCAGCAGCACCCGCAGTGGAGCCCGAGTTAGATTTTGAGGAGGAGGTTCCATCTCAAATGGTACTCGTCATACCAGCTTAGTTTCTGGAGGTGTTTAAAGCCACTCCAGTGCTTTAGGATGCCCTAGTCCATTTGGTGGTACTTATGGAGAGTGTGACCTAGATCGGTACATTCTTGGTGGTACTATCCATCTCTCGGGTTGAGGGAGGAGCACATACTACCGCTACTCACACCCTAGAGGAGGTGGCTCCCCAGTTTCAAACTCCAGCAACCCCGCTAGTTGGAGCGGTTCAGCTAGTTGTTGCAGTATAAGACGATGATAGATATGCTATGTCTTCTGAGGCTTTGTTGAGGTTGGTCAAGTTTACCAAGCTTTTTCATGTTCATTTCTACAGAACATGGGTATAGTTGAGACCAATTGGGTCAATTTTGCAGTGTTTCAGTTGATTGGTTACACCAAGAGGTGGTCGAGAGATGATATGTTGGCTAGACCAGCTGGTCGCTTGCACTTGGGATCAGTTTTCACAACTATTTCCAGAGAAGTTCATTCTTGTAAATCTGAGAGAGGATTTTCGCAGGCAGTTTGAGCATCTTCAGCATGGTAGTATGACTATTACCAAGTACAAAACTCGATTTGTGGACCTAGCTCAGCATGCCATTATATTTCTCCCTATTAAGAGGGAGAAAGTGAGGAGATTCATTAATAGTCTCACATTCACTATCAGGTTACAGATGGCCAAGAAGATCAGGAGTGATATTTCCTTCTAGATAGCTGTAGATATTTCTAGACAGATCAAGATGGTTCGTGCTCAGGAGAGGGGGAAGCGTTGGTAAGAGACCTCGTCATTCAGTGGTTTCATCAGTTCCTCTTCTAGAGGCAGGGGTACTTTTGGTAGAGTCCATCCTCCCAGTCCATTGCAGTTAGCATTTCAGGCATCTCATAATGCTTCAGGGAGTCGTGGTCCTAATGTGCCTCATTCAAAAAGCCCAATCTACAATACACTCCCAACTCCTATCAGTGCGCCTCCAATTTAGAGCTATCACCATGGTTATTCGTCCCATTTTGGTCAGCTTCAGCTTCAGCAACCACAATAACAATATGGGTGTTCTGAGTGTGGAGTTACTGGTCACATTAGTAGGTTCTGTCCGAGATTATTGGGCGACATGCAACAGTAGAGTTCTCGTGCCATCGTTTTCGCACAGGTTTCTCCAACACCCGCTCACCAAGCTAGAGGCAGGGGTGATGTAGCCAGATCCAGAGGTCAGGCCATTAAAGGTCGTCCAGAGACATATGTGTGAGTGGTGGGGACCAACCACAAATTATGCTTTCCCAACTAGGCTTGAGGCCAAGTTATCAGACGCCGTTATCACAGGTATTGTTCCAATTTTCTATAGAGATGCTTTTATTCTATTTGATCCGGGTTCTACTTATTCCTACGTGTTATTATATTTTGCTTCATAACTAGTTATGCCTTGTGATTCTTTGAGTGCTCCTGTGTATGTGTCCACGCTTGTGGGAGATTTTATTATTTTAGATCGTATCAATCGCTTGTGTGTGAATACTATTCGGCATCTTGATACTAACATAGATCTCCTACTTCTTGATATGGTATATTTTTATGTTATCTTGGGTATGGATTGGTTGTCACCTTATCATGCTATAATGGATTGTCACTCCAAGACGGTGACCTTAGCCATGCCGGGGTTGTCTTAATTAGAGTAGAGAGTGACCCCTAGCCATTCTACCAGCAGGTTTATCTCTTATGTGAAGGATCAACGTATGGCCGAGAAAGGTTACTAGCTTATTTGGCTTATATTCGTGATTCTAGTGCGGAGGTTCCTTCCATGGATTTAGTACCAGTTGTTCGTGAGTTTCCAGAGGTGTTTTTTGCAGAACTGTCGGGGATGCCACCCGACAGAGATATTAACTTCTGTATTGATTTGTATTTAGGCACTCAGCCCATTTCCATTCCACCATACCGTATGGACCTGCTGGTGGTTTATTACACCTAGTGTCTCACTCTGGGGTGTTCCTGTGTTGTTTTTAAAGAAGAAAGATAGCTCCATGATGATGTGTACAGACTATCGACAGTTCTACAAAGTCACTATCATGAACAAGTATCCCTTGATGAGGATTAGTGACTTATTTGATCAGCTTCAGGGTGAAAACGTGTTTTCAAAGATTGATTTGAGGTCTGGATACCATCAATTGAAGATTGGGGCATCTGATGTCCCTAAGATGGGTTTTCGGACTTGGTATGTGCATTATAAGTTCCTAGTGATGTAATTTAGGTTGACAAATGCCCCATCAACATTTATGGAGTTAATGAACTAGGTGTTCAAGCCCTGTTTGAATTCTTTTATAATTGTATTCATGTTACACCCCATGTTTTTGTATGTGAAAGTACGCCATAAGTAAATTGATGAAAGATCGAAAATGAGATGTTACATCCTACATTTTCGTATCTTAAAGTTTCGTCGTAAGTTAATTGACGTAAGATCGAGAATGAGATTATTTTGAGGTTATAAGTAATATGTTATTTTCAAAAAGTGATAAGTAAATTCGTGAAGGTAAGAGGGTAAGCGAATCGAAGGAAATGAGTTTCGTCGAAGTTTGACATTTTGGGATAAAATTCGGTTCAAGCTATAACACCCGATATTTATGAACTAATGCCATACAAGGTACCGCATGACCATGATAGTAAAGTGTATAAAGTGTGTTAAAGCAAGTAGTATTTTAAGTAATTTGAGACAATTTCTAATTATGTGGGTAATTGGTTAATTATTGGACAAGTGGGGAATTAACAAGTTAATTACGGAAATTGTGGATAAAGCTTAATCTCCCCCCCCCCAACGTGGCAGCATACTAGCCCAAATAAGTGACTTAGACTCCATATAGCAAGGTGTTACATTTAAAGAAACTTGTGTCCAAGTCATCACGTAATGGGGTCCACACCAACTAAGAATAAAAACCCTCTAAATCACTTAAGAAAGGTGTTTGCATCTCCACAATAAAGCAAAAGGGAGTTCCATCCAATTTCATACAATTATATACGTGATTTGCTACAATCAATTCTCATACAAGACTAATTAGTACTTAGCAACGTGAGATTTTGCGATTTTAAGGAAGTACGATGCAATATTTCTCAAGAATATCATACGGATTTTTTTCTACTTCGATCCGTCGATACGTGTTTTATCACAAAAGAGGAGTGTTAGAGGGACTGCCAAGAGAATCGGCTCAGGTATGTTAAAGCTATCCCTTCTTTCCTTTTTGCATGATCCATGTGATACAAACGAAACGAGCAAATGCACAACTTCCATAAATGACTCTATTCATAGAAATACTAGAGATTCCTATGTTCTTGATTCCCTATATGTCTTATTATTATATTGTCTATTCATGGGTCTCAGAAAACACGTAAGTTGATCAAGTTTATTTCATGATATTAATCAAAGGCATAATGGTCTTATGAGTTCAGAGAGATTTTATTGACTTACTTCTCATGCATTGCATTCATTTATACATATACATTAACCCATTGCCATAATATACGCGTATATAACACCATCTGGCCATGGGTTAATGTACATGTATAAATGAATGCAATGCATGAGAGGTACGTCAATAATATCTTCGGAACGTCATAAGACCATTATGCCTTTGATTAATATCATAAAATAAACTTGATCAACTTACGTGTTTTTTGAGACCCATGAATTATATGGGATATGGGAAAAGGTTACAACGTTATATATGCACCATCACCTGATAAGCTAGTATACATTGATGATATATGCCCATAGTAGCCGAGTTGATATGATGGGATGCCCTCAGAGGCTTGATGATGTTATGAACACATATACCTATGCATGATATGACATTTATATGCATATTCATGACATTATAAATATTAATGATTCACAAAGTTATACAGACTTACATGTCGCATCTTTTACTCCATGTTTCTCTCATGTCTATTATTTACTGATTTTTATTCCTTAAATACTCGGTACATACTGCGTTTCATGCTCGCATGTCCCGATAAATAGGTTGAGAGTCCTCCAAGTAGGCTATTAGTTCATCAGAAGGTATTGATGTGCTCCATTTGCTCCAGAGTTACTATTTGGTCAGTACGCATTGGACATATATTGATTGGTATGTCGGGGCCCTATCCCGGCCTTATGATGTTTATGTACTTTTAGAGGCTTGTAGACATATGTCATGTATATGAAATATTTTAAGGCCTTGTTGGACTATGTTTAGTGTACAAGTAATCATTTTGGCCTTATAGGCCCGTATGTCATATGTATAAGTTTGTATTACATGTTGGGCCGTCCTATGTCGAGTGTTCCCTCAGGTTTCATTCTAGTTACTTCATAGCAGCCTTTCTATTTCATTTACCTATGGTAGTATGATATGAAAGTTACGTTACATTGGCACTCAGTTGAGTGAGGTACCGGGTGCCTATTGCGGCCCATCGGTATGGGTCATGACAAAAGTGGTATCAGAGCAGTTCTATCCTAGGGAGTCTACAAGCCATGTCAAGTACAGTCTTGCTTATGGGTGTGTTATGGAACACACTTATAAGTAGGAGGCTACAGGGCATTTAGGACTATCACTCTTTATTCTTAATCTAGATCGTGTGGTAGAGCTTAGTTGTAAGAACTCAATTTCCTAAACTCTATCTTATTTATAGTACGACGATGCCTACATCTAGAAAGACGATTGGTAAGGGATTAAATTCAGCTGTAGAAGAGTTGGGTCGGAGGAACTCAATTTTGGATCATGTTTATGATGATTAAATGTAAGGTCTCCAGCAGATCATGTGTGCACTAAGACATGTGAGCTTCTAGAAAATGAGCCTTAAGGCATGAATATCTATCCACCCATAAGGTAAAAAGCAATGAGTGTTCCAGAAGGTAGATACAAGTTTCAACAAGTAAAAGGAGCAAGGTGAGAAAGGTACGAGGTACCTAGTTAATGAAGATTATCGATATTTACAACTCAGGCAGAAAAATATAAGCATTTTGAGTTACATTCAATAGTAACAGAGGTATGTATAATTGGCCACACCCATCTCAATTATTCCCTATGGGGGTTGACATGTTATTTTAAGAGAAGGACGGGATATTAGGATTCGGTTGGGGTTAGAGAAACCTAAAATAGTGAATGGATTGTTTGTTTTATTTGATATTTTCGAAGGATATTGCAAATATGCTAATAGATCTCCTTGTGAGACACCCAGATGGTGCACTCTAGAATAGTGCAGCTCGATATGAATACTAGAGTGTTCAAAAAAGTTATAAAGATAGGTAACCCGAAGAGCTAGTGGATGGAGTAAGGGGAGCTAAAAGCAAGAAAATGTCTTTTTGCAGTTTTCAGAAAAAAGTGATAGACATGAAAGTTAGCGGGAAATAAGGAAAGAGTTAATAAAGCATTGTGAGTAAGATATGATATATGGATGGAAACGTAGATAAAAAAATGACAGTATTACAGAGTCTATAGACAAGGAAAGGAAAATACGAGAGGTAACATGTCTTGAGGAAACAAGAGTATAGGTCTTAAAGTCACATCCTCATTTCGAGAAATAAGTTCTTGACTCTAACGTGATTACTAGAAGGAAAAGTTAGACCCCAGAGTAATAGAAATCAGTATGGATTGGTGAAAAACATAAATTAAACATGAGATAGGGACTAAGTGATTTGATAGTGGTCGGCATCATGAGAATTTCAGATTGCGTTCCGGCAATAATAGAATGGACAATAGAAGAAAATTCATGAGAAATTCAGAGAATGGTCATTCAGGAAGATGCTTCCCTAAAGCAAGTAATGTGAGAAAAGTTAAGCTTAAGGGACTGTATGTGTCAGTTACACTAAATGTCGCCCTTGTAAGTAAGTAATTTTGTTATCCTTGGCACAGAAGGATTACCGCATGGCGAATGGGGTCATCGATGTTATGAAAGGATGCAAAAGATGAAGATGTAAAATATCTATAGGTAGATCGTCGTAGCACTAAATCTTAGTAATCTCCTAAAATGGGGAATATGGAGTGATGTGGTATTAAGTCCGAATTAAATGGTTCTAGTAACTATAGAATGGTAAAGGAAGAAATATGAAAGGGATGAGATTGCACTTATTCAAATCCTACAGAAATGCTACGATTCTAGGACATTATACAAACACGACATCAAGGATAGGAAGTAAGATTTCCTGCCCGATATGTTATCGATAGATAAGGAGCCAATGTGAGATGTAAGTTTAGACAAAGGAAATAACCCAAGAAAGATTACACGAAATATTGATATGAGAATGGGCAACGACTAGTTAGTAGTTGATTCAAGAATAGCCTAGTTATGGGTAGATACAGGTTGTGGACAAATCAGCAGATCATGCAAGATAAACATAGTAAAACCAAATATAGTGAATTCAGCCTCGCAGTTATGACATTGTCATACTTGAGATATATTCAGATAGGAGTTAGGTAGTAAAAGGTACCGTATGAGTATTACATAAATAAAAGAGAGCGCCACTGGGAAGGTAGTCAAAACTTAAGCTCAGAATCAACCATACAAGCCCATAAGTGTGGAGGTAAGTAACTAAGGATAATTATAGTGAGTACGAACATCAAGAATTCCATCAGGTATACGATGTAATAAGCTTGCAACTTTACAAGAATCAGAGGGTCCTCCCTATGTACTACGATGAAAGGCTAGTTAAGGAAATAAAGAAGAAGGCTTCAACCTAAGCATAGTAACTTGAAGAAGGAATGGTCATGTAAAAATAGTCTCATTATAACATTGTATGCACTCTATAAGAAAATGGCGCCTAATATTCGAAATCATGTGGGTTGCACGAAAACTCTGGCATGCGTGGGAACTAAGATAAGCTAAGTATGGACGCAACAAGGTGGCAGAAAGACCAGGAAAAGTAATATCTTACGTTTAAAGAAAGTTGAGAAGGAACGAAAAGAATTATTCGATTAATGATCCAGAGTTAGTTACATAATGAACACACTTAAGAATTCAGAGTATTATCCACGCAACATATATGTTTACAATCATACAGTCGTAGAAGATTCTGGTATAAGTTAAAAGAAAGAATTGAGTCCAAGTCATAAATAAAGGATTGAATTGTTAGGAAATTATATCATAAACATTCCATAGTGCCCATGAAAGGCTAAAGTCATAACTAATATCAGGAGGCGCAGATCGAAAGATAGCTTAAGCCTACATAAAGGCTGATCAGACAAAAGAGTAACTAAAGAGCTACATCAACCAAGTAAATCAGGAGTCTAATTATTGGACCCAAAAAATTATAGACAGCATGATTGAGAACATTGCATAATCACTTTGAATATCAGAGGTACAAGAGACAATAGCCATATTCTATAACAACTCTATGATAAAGCCACTTAGAAAAGTACCAGCCTCATAAGAAGTCAGTAGGAAGCTCCTACCAGATTGTATATGCATCAGAGGTGCAAGTATTATAATAGAGCTTCAACTTGTGGATGTGAATTATAACTATGTGGAAGGGAGGTTACAAAAGAGATAGAATACGTGATGCGAGATTTTAAGGTAAGTATAGTAAAGTTGAACAATGCATGAGATACTTAAATGCAAAAGGTTGTGAATGGTCCATACTTTGGATATAAGTCTAGAAGCGCGGGGATTGAGTATCCAGGAATGATAGTGGTGTCATTAGTGGTATATCTTCCAGCCTATGGTTTCTAGTTATCGAAAGGTCTAGTTTAGAGAATAAAAAAGAGTTAGAGACGATGCTATATCTCCCTTGATGTTCCAAAATAACACAAGGAAATCTATGGTGCAAGCTAGTTGAAGGAAGGCTGCGAGTAGTATAAAATATGTGTAGGTTGCAAGCTAAGTATGGAAGAACAACAAGGTTATAGGAAGACATAAGTAAGGATAAAAAAATAAAAGTGACAAGGTGACAAAAAATGGATAAGTCATCGTGATTAAGCCCATGAAAACAAGAGAGCTGATGGTTTCTCTAAGTTATAGAAAGCTCATTATAGCCTAAAAAAGTCAAAGGAGTCTAAGACTAATAGCATTTAAAAGAGATGGAATGTTGCTCTAGTAGTAGAACGAGGGTGTAATTGTGATAAATGAAGGATGGCATTTGGAACTTCGATTGAGTAATGATTTGAAGGAAAAAAAAAAGGATTTCATGAATTGTACAGGATAAAAATACCCACATAAGGTGAATCACATTGGGATGTTATGAAATACGATTATGAAAGCATGGTACTCCCTGGTGGATCAATCTAATCATTTCAGATGTT
Organism: Nicotiana glauca; assembly: GCA_026770625.1. Taxonomy (NCBI): domain Eukaryota; kingdom Viridiplantae; phylum Streptophyta; class Magnoliopsida; order Solanales; family Solanaceae; genus Nicotiana; species Nicotiana glauca. The sequence goes on along the minus strand of MU744429.1, from coordinate 296,843 downwards.
CTCCGATAAGACGTGAGCCCTATCAGTAGTATTACATAGAAGGTCAAGTTATCAGTGGTAGATTATAGATCAATATTAAGGTGAATCAACACTGGATGGATAAAAGTTATAAAGTATGATAAGCAACAAAAGTAACCTAGAGTTTGGTAGTAGACCTCTGTAAAGGTAAATAGAAGTAATAGTTATGGTATAGTATAACCTATCTAGATGAAGTAAAGTCATACAAATAGATAACCAGGTCTATGAAATAAGATATAGCAATATCCGTAAGTTCAACAAAGTACCAAACAAATAATTTCAGTATACTTATAGATTCCCAGAGAGATATCTTATCAAGCTCTGTATATATTTACAAAGTGAGGCCTAGAGATTGGCTAAAAGCTAGAGGAAAAAGTAGAGAAGTGCCGTATAGGCTTATTTACAAATTCAGAGTCGTACAATCTACATGATAAAAGGTAGCACAATTACAAAATTGGAAGAATTCCAGCTACAAGTCATGGTGTAAGAAAGAGGCCTAAAGGGGGAAATGCCTTGGCCTTTGGATTTACTCACAGAACCGTTGCCTAGATGGCAAGAAGTGTACTAAATTATTCACAAGAACTATAGGTTATGATAATAATAAGTGCATTACTCAACATTCAAGGACAAATGTTCGAAAGAGTGGAATGATGCTACACCCCACGTTTTCGTACGTGAAAGTACGCCATAAGTAAATTGATGAATGCTCAAAAATGAGATGTTACATCTTGTATTTTTGTACGTTAAAGTTTCGTCGTAAGTCAATCGATGTATGCTCGGGATGAGATTATTTTCAAGTTATAAGTATCATGCTATTTCAAAAAGTGATAAGTAAATTCGTGAATGTGAGAGGGTAAGAGAATCGAAGAAATTGAGTTTCATCAAAGTTTGAAATTTTGGGATAAAATACGGTCCGAGCTATAATTCCATAAAAGGTACCACATGACCATGATAGCAAGGTGTATAAAGTGTGTTAAAAGTAAGCAGTATTGTAAATGATTTGAGATAATTCTTAATTATATGGGTATTAGTTAATTATTTGATTAGTGGGGAATTAACAAGTAGGAAATTATGGGTAAAGCTTAATCCCCCCCCCCCCTAAATGTGGAAGCACACTGGCCCAAATAAGTGACTCTTACTCCATATAGCAAGGTGTCACATTTAAAGAAACTTGTGGCCAAGTCATCATATAGTGGGGCCCACACCAACTAAGAATAAAAACCCCTCTAAATCATTTAAGAAAGGTATTTGCATCTCTACAATAAAGTGAAGGGAAGTTCCAGCCAATTTCATATAATTAGATACGTGATTTTCTACAATCAAGTCTCATAAAAGACTACAAAATAATTACCAACGTGAGATTTTGCAATTATAAGGAAGTGCGGTGCAATCTTTCTCAAGAATATCATACGGATTTTTTCCTATTTTGATCCGCTGTTACATGTTTTATCACAAAAGATGTGTGTTAGAGGGATTGTCAAGAGAATCGACTCAGGTATGTTAAGGTTATCCCTTCTTTACTTTTGGGATGATCCATATGATACAAACGAAATGAGCAAATGCACAACTTCCATAAAAGACTCTATTCATAGAAATACTAGAGGTTTTTTATGTTCTTAATTCCCCATATTTCTTATTATTCTATCGTTTGTTCATGGGTCTCAGAAAATATGTAAGCTGATAAAGTCTATTCCATGATATTAATCAATGGCATAATTGTCTTACAACGTTACGAGAGATTTTATTGATGTACTTCTCATGCACTGCATTCATTTATACATGTACATTGACCCATGACAAGATGGTGTTACACACGCGCACATATATATATATATATATATATATATATATATATATATATATATATATATATTTATATGGGATATAGGAAAAGTTTATGGTGTTATATACGCACCACCACCTGATCAGCTGGTATACGTTGATGATTTGCCCAAAATGGCTGAGATGATATGATGTGATGCCCTCAAAGGCTTGATGATGTTATGAATGCATAACCTTTGCATGGTATGACATTTATATGCATATTCATGACATTATAAATATTAATGATTCACAGAGTTATCCAGACTTACATGTTGAGTGTTTTACTATTTCTATCATGTCTATTATTGACATACTTCTCATGCATTTCATTCATTTATACATGTACATTGACCAATGACCAGATGACGTTATACATATATATGTGTGTGGGGGGGGGGTATAGGAAAAGTTTATGGTGTTATATGCTCACCACCACCCGATCAGCTGGTATACGTTGATGATTTGCCCATAATGGCCGAGATGATATGATGTGATGCCCTCAAAGGCTTGATGATGTTATGAATGCATATACCTATGCATGGATGACATTTATACGCATATGCATGACATTATAAATATTAATGATTCACAGAGTTATCCAGAATTACATGTTGAGTCTTTTACTCCATGTTTCTCTCACGTCTATTATTTACTAATTTTCCTTCGTTACATACTCGGTACATCATTTGTACTGACTTCCCTTTTTTCTGGAGATGCTGTGTTTCATGCTCGTAGGTCCCGGTAGACAGGTTCAGATTCCTCCAAGTAGGCTATCAGTTCAACAGAAGATGTTGGTGCACTCAATTTTCTCCAAGGCTGCTATTCGATCAGTATGCATTGGACACGTATTGATTGGTATGTCGAGGCCCAGTCCTGGCCTTATTATGTTTATGTACTCTTAGAGGATTTATGGCATATGTCATGTATATGAAAGACTATATCACCTAGTCGGCCTATGTTCACTGTACGAGTGATCATTTTGTCCTTACAGGGATAATATCATATGTATAAGTTTGTATTAAATGTTGGGTCATCTTATGTCGAGGGTTCCCCTATGTTTCATTCTATTTACCTCACAGTAGCCTTTTTGTTTCATTTACCTATGGTAGTATGATAAGAAAGATACATTACATTGGTACTCGGTTGAGTAATGTACCGGGCGCCTATCGGGGCCCATCGATTTGGGTTGTGACAATTCATTGATGATATTTTAATTTATGCCCGCAGTTGAGAGGAGCATAGGAAAAATCTTTCATTAGGGTTCTATTTTTCAATTTCTTTTGAGAGTTTTAGCTGGGTTTGCTTTTTCCCAAAAAACAAAAAACACAAAAATATAGTTTGAGTTTAAATTTTTATTGAAACTTGTTTCCCTTTCGTAGAATCAGAAAATATCCCACAAATATTTTAGCTTCTTCTTTTGATTTTTGGTTTCAACATGGAGATTGAGGGAGCCAAGATTTGTTCGCCATATGAGTTTACCGTTCGAGGTCGAGTTCAGTGGTTCACGGTTCCTATTGCAATCCTCTCTTTGTATATGCCAAGTTCTCAAAGTGTGAGTTTTGGTTATACTTAGTCACTTTTTAGGGCACATCCTATCAATAGAGGGCACAAAGGTGGATCCTAAGAAGATTGAGGCAATTCAGAACTGTCTAAGACCTACTTCAGCTACAAAGATCCAAAGTTTCTTGGGTTTGGCAGGTTATTATTGCCAGTTCATGGAGGGGTTTTCATCGATAGGAGCCCTATTAATCATATTGACCCAGAAGGGTGTTCCATTCAAATGGTCGGACGAGTGTGAGTTGAGCTTCAGAAGCTCAAGACTGCTTTGACTACGTCGCCAGTATTAGTATTTCCCTTAGGTTTTATATCCTACACGGTATACTGTGTTGCATCTCATATTGGGATCAATGCAGTATTGATGTCTGATGGTAGGGTGATTGCATACTGGTCGTGGTAGTTAAAGGTTTATGAGAAGAATTACCCTGTTCATGACATAGAGTTGACAGCAATTGTTCATGCACTAAAGATTTGGAGGCACTATCTTTACGATGTGTTGTGGGAGGTATTCATGGATCATCAGAGTCTACAGTATTTATTCAAGCAAAAAGAACTCAACTTGAGGCAGAGGAGCTGGTTGGAGATGTTGAAAGACTATGATATCACTATTTTGTATCATCTCGGGAAGGCCAATGTGGTGCCTGATGCCTTGAGTAGAAAGGATGAGAGTATGGGTAACCTTGCATATATCCAAGTTGGTGAGAGGCTTCTTGCATTGAGTGTTCAGGCTTTGGCAAATCAGTTCGTGGGGTTAGATATTTTGGAGCCCAGTCATGTTCAAGCTTGCACAGTCTCTCGGTCTTCCTTGTATGAGTGCATCAGAGAGCATTTATGATGACCCCCATTTTCTTGTCCTTAAGGACATGGTGTGGCATGGTGGTGCTAAGCAGGTTATTGTTGGAGATGATGGGGTTTTGCGAAAGCAGGGTTGTATTTGTGTACCAAATATGGATGGGCTTCGTTAGTTGATTCTTGAGGAGGCCCATGGTTCCCGGTATTCTATTCATCTGGGTGCCGCCAAGATGTATCAGGACTTGCGGTAGCATTATTGGTGGAGGAGAACAAAGAAGGATATAGTTGCATATGTAGCTCAGTGTCTAAATTGTCAGCAAGTAAAGTATGAGCAGCAAAGGACTGGCGGTTTGCTTCAGAGACTAGAGATTCGTGAGTGCAAGTAGGTGCATATCATATAGATTTTTTTGTTGGACTATCAAATACTCAGAAGAAGTTCAACGCGATATGGGTCATTATGGAGAGGTTGACCAAGTCGGCCATTTCATTTCAGTGGAAGTTACCTATTTTCATAGCAGTTAGCTACGAGATACATCTGCGAGATTGTCCGTCTTTACGTTGTGCTCGTGTCTATCATTTCTGATCGAGGTACGCAGTTCACCTCCCACTTTTGGAGAGACTTACAACATGATTTAGGCATACGGGTTTAGTTGAGCACAACATTTCACCCCTATACGGACGGGCAGTCCGAACGCACTATTCAGATATTGGAGGATATTCCTCACGATTGTGTTATGAATTTCGAGGGTTTTTGGGATCAGTTCTTCCCTCATGCGGAGTTTTTATACAACAAAAGCTACCAGTAGAGCATTCAGATGTATCCTTATGAGCCATTGTAGGGGAGGTGGTGTCGTTTTCCAATAGGTTGGTTTGAGCTGAGAGATGCTCGATTGTTGGGTACCGATTTGGTTCAGGATGACTTGTATAAGGTCAAGATTATTTAGGATCGACTTTGCACATCTCATTCTAGAAGAGTTATTCCTATCGTAGAGTTCATGATGTTGCATTCATGGTTGGAGAGAGGGTATTTCTCCGTGTCTTACCCATGAAGGGTGTGATATGGTTTTGAAATAAGGGCAAGTTGAGCGCTAGATATACCGGACCCGTTGAGATTCTTGAGAGAGCGGGTGAGGTATCCTATAGTATCATGAGTTAGATTTCAGCTTAGTCAAATTGGATAAGGATTTGAATGTTGAAGAGGAGCCGATGGCTATTCTAGCTCGGCAGGTTCGGCAGTTGAGGTCTAAGAGTTATCCTTCAGTTCAAGTGTAGTGGAGAAGTCAGCCGATTGAGGTAGCCAAGTGGGAATCTGAGTTGGACATGCGGAGTAGATGTCCAAACCTGTTCACCAGTCCCGCTACCTTTCTATTTCCATTCGAGAATGAACATTCGTTGCAGAGATAGAGAATATGATGACCTGATAGGTCATTTTCAGTTTTAGCCTTTATTTTTGTGTTCTGGGGCCTCGAATAACTTCGTTTATCCTTCTTTAATTTGTTTTCACAGTTAGTATATTTTTTCAAAAAATATTTATATGAAAAATTAAAGAAAATGCAAAATTTTGCCTTAAAACTTATTTGAGTTGACAATGATGTTTTGCTTAATGTATGCATATTTTGATGTATATTGCATCACATTATGCTCATGTGATTACAGATAATATAATAGTTTATGCCAATTTATGAGTAGGAATCATTTAGATGTGATTTTGGGATAAAACTGCACGGCAAAAGTGCACATTTGAGGGCCACATGAGCGTGGGACGCTACCTGTGGTGCTTAAAACAGAATGCTAAAAAGTTGAGCGCCAGGTCCAACGCCCCACACTGCCCTCGACGCTAAAAATGTGAACATGTCCTATTTCGATCGAGACTTCGTTATATAAACCCCAAGACGTCCGCAACTCATATAATAGCCAACCCAAACTTATTTTGAGGAGGGAGAACGTTTTTCAGAGAAAATTTTGATAAAGAGAAAGCACAGAGCTGCCGTGGAGGCCAAAATTCATCAAGTTCCATCTTTCTTCCACCAAACTTAGTAATTTTTATGTTTCTTTGTATAATTTATTGTTTGGCTACCATGTCTATGTGGATCTAAACTTCACGTTCTAGAGTTGTGGTTATTTCATGACTATTATTATACGAATATTGATTTTGAGTTCTTAGTTTATTATATTAGTTTATTTATTTAATTCTGCACTTAATTATTTGATTGCTTGATCAAAAATTGAATACTATGAACGAATCCTGATTTGAACTCGAAAGTGGGAATTCTAGATTATATATAGGATTAAATAGAGCAAGTTCTTAAATTCGGACATCGGCGAATGGATTCACGATTAGGATAGACATATACCTAATTTTATTACTTGGTTGATGTACAGGAATTATAAATGCGTTCTTGTTGATTCTAACTCCATAGATATATAGGCGTTAGGTTAGCTTGAATAGGCAAGTGAGAACTTGTCACGACCCAATTCCCAAACCTCTCGTGAGGACAAGGCCAGCCAACAGAACAACAATGCCTCTTTTTAACAATTTATAAACATAAATGAATGAATAATATGACATAAGGACATTAATAGCCGACATTTACCACCTAACACAACCTGACCGGGTTGTCACAAGTCACGAGTATCTAGAGAAGTCTAAATAAAACTATAGGGCCAACAACATACAAAATAAAATTTAGAACCAAAGGAAATAATCCGGTGCCGCAAACACTGGCGGTCACTCTACACAGCTACTCAGCTTCAATAGTAATACCTTCAATCATCTAATAACACGCTACCAGGTAAACAATACCTGCAACTGCACGCGAGGTATAGGGAGTAAAGTGAGTACTCCAACTCAGTGAGTAATAGAAATAAATAATAACTGAGCAGCAAGAAATCACGTGAGGCACTCCATTATGCTATATAGAGTAGTACAACCCTATGAGAAAACAGTAAAACCATGATACCTTTCGAAATGTTTTAGCTCAGTTCAAATCTCTTTCGAAAATGGTCTTTTCAGTAATTACGAAAATGGTTTCAAAATATTTAGTGCTGATTAGCACAGAAAATCTGCCCCTCGGGCACAAATACCACAGTATAATAGGTAAAAGGCAAGAAGTATGCAAAATGAGCACGTAAAAGCTCGCCCCTCGGGAAATATCTCAAACTGAACCATCCCCTCGGGCTCTCTCTCTCTCTATCTCAAATCCCTCTGAGAAATAGTATCACATAATAACCATTGCGGCGCGCAGCGCCCGATCCATAGCTCGCTGCGGCGTGCAGCCCGATCCATATGGGTACCCGCGCTCACTGTGGGTGTGCAGACTCCGGAGGGGCTCCCACAGCCCAAGCGCTATATATCACTACGGCGTGCAGTCCGATTCAATATATACATACTGCGGCGTGCAGTCCGATCCATATAATATACTACTGCGGCATGTAGTCTGATCCATATAATATACTACTACAGCGTGCAGTCCGATCCATATAATATACTACTGCAGCATGTAGTCCGATCCATATATAATCCTTACATCCAGGCCATATGCCTCACATCCCTCCGTGTATCCTCACATCCGGCCCTCGACCGCACTCAGTTAGAGTATCATCACAAGCCCCTCGGGCACTAGTAAAACAGTAGTCCTAAGCCCAAATTATCACTTAAATTATCATTTAAGACTCAATATGAGTGAAAGTGGTTGATTTGTAAAGTAGTGGAGGAATAGTATGACTAAGTTCAAGTAATAAGTCAAAACAGTGAGGAAGACAGTACAAATATTCCCCGAAGGGTTCAAATAGTTGGCACGAAGCACAAGTACGGCAATTAGCCCAAACAACAGTGGTAACAAACAAATTTCCAATCAATTACGCGGTAAAATCAACAACCGCGATGGACCAAGTCACAATCCCCAACGGTCCTCTACCCCACGCTCATATCTGGCATGCAAGTCACCTCAATACAGCACTATGATGTGCAAATCCGGGGTTTCAAACCCTCAGGATATCATTTACATGTATTTCTCACCTCGAACCGGTGAAATTCCTCGCTCGCGACACCTTTGCCCCTCAAATTGGCCTCCACGCGTGTCGAATCTAGCCAAATAGAGTGAATAAATTACAATATGCTTAAGGGACAATACCCAATCGAAAACAATCAAGAAATAACAGAAATCTCGAAACTAGCAAAACCCGAGCCCCGGGCCCACTTCTTAAAAAATTATAAAACTCATATTACCGGATTCCTCGTCTCGCCAAGAGTCCATACATACCAAGAACTCCCAAATCCGAGCTCAAATGACCTATCAAATTCCAATTTAAAATATCAAAAACTCAAGCCCTAACCTCCATTTTTAACCATCAATTCCTTGAATTTCAGTGTTTAATCCATGATTTTACACTATATAAACATAATCCGAGTCCAATAGTTCATACCTAATGAAACCCCTTCGAATTCTCTCCAAAATCTCCCAAGAATCGCCTAAGCTGAAGTCCAAAATATTTTCCTTCTCTTTCAATTCGTAAAACACTGTTCACTTAAACCCAGGTCGATTTCCGCTTCTGCGGTTAATTTACCGCACCTGCGGTCACCGCATATGCGCCCACTTGACCGCTTCTGCAGTCTAACTTAACTCACCAGGGACCGCTTCTGCGGTCACAAACAGCTTATACGGACCCACGTCCACTTCTGCGGAACACCCAAGTCCTTCAAGGACCGCTTTTGCGACCACCTAGCCGCACCTGCGGAACCGCTCATGCGGCCCCTTTTTCTGCAGATGCAGAAACAACAGAACCAGCAAAACCTCATACATGCAACAAACTCCAAATTCACCGTTTAACCACCCGAAATCATCCCGAGGCCCCCGGGACCTCAACCAAAAGCACATATATGATCTTTTACCTTATTCAAACTTGCTCGAATCAACAAATCACTATAGTTAACATCAAAATCATCAAATTTCACCAAATCAAAGCCTAAGTTTCTTAAAAACTTCCGAATTGCACATTTGATCAAAAACCCAACCAAAACGATGTCCGAATGACCTAAAAATTTGCACATATCCAAAATCACCGAACGAAGCTACAGCAACTCTCAGAATTCCATTTCGATCCTCGGATCAAAATCTCACCCATCAATCGGAATTCGCCAAAATTGTAACTTCGCCAATTCTAGCCTAATTCTACACCGGACCTCCAAAAATCAATTCCGATAGAACTCCTAAGTCACAAATCATCCCCCGAAGCTAACCGAATCACTGGAAATCACATTCGAGCCCTATAACTCATAAGTCAACTTCCGTTTGACTTTTCCAACTTAAACCTTCCTTAAAGAGACTAAGTGTCTCATTCCTTATCAAAACCAATCCAAATCAACTCTAACTCACCACATACCGATCACGAAACATGAAGAAGCATAAAAATGGTGGAAACAGAGCAATAACACATGAGACAATGGGTCGGGTCGTCACATCCTCCCCAACTTAAACAAACGCTCGTCCTTGAGCGTGCCCAGAGTTGTCCTAGAAGCCAACCAATAGCTAAATGATCTTACCAAGCATATACCCGGGGTGATCCCTCGTCACCCTATCTTACATAGGTCCGATAATACAACTCCGCTGAAATTTCACAGTCCATCTAGCCCATTGACCGTAGAACCACATTGCACTTTCCGAAATCATACTCAAAATCAGAACCTCATGTCAATATTCAGAATAAACTCGAACCAACTGTAACAAACTATGCCTGCAACCTCAGGTAAAATCATGCAATATACAACACAATCCAACACTCGAAACGATAGTCACTATTCACAGTAATTGCCCCCAATACTCAATTACCGATAGGAACCTCTTATTAGCTAAAGTCTTATTCCATCACTTTCATATACTACCAACGATAAATAAAACATGCGATAAACCGCAACCATTCCTCAGGTCACCCATACATGAAGCCACTTTCTTGTTGACTAATACCACAATAGATTTTCGGGCCAAACCTCGATATAAACCATCTAATCAGCTAAAATCACATCTGTTCGCATTCATTAATGACCCAAAAGATCACCTCGAATTCAACGCACCACTCTGGTGATATGACACCTTATCACAGGCCTAAGCCACAACTTGCATAATCCATGCAGTAATGATGGGAATGACTCAAACAAAAGAGATGTAACTCAAACTCCTCGGATCATCACAACACAAGGGTGGGACCCCATCCCACATCATAGAAATAGAATACCTGAATCTACCCCGAAGGGTCTAATCTCCATGTAGCCTCGCTACAATGCGCGATCTTATCCAAACACTGTTACACATGAAGCACCTCAAGTCGCTATGCTCAAAATAGACAGCCACGCACAGATTGATGTCTGAAACCAAGCAATTCATCACACCCATGGTGAAGCAAGTAATATACACCATTCAATCCTGAATGGACACAACCGATGCGCCATTCACCGAGCAACACCCAATATGGACTTTCCTCAGAAACCAGGAAGCAAGACATACCAAGTAACATATGAAAAACTATTCTCAACATCACACTGTTACGGCGTGCAACCCGATCCAGATAACATACCCGTGGCAGCGTGCCACCCGATCCACACAAATATCTCACTTAAGGAGATGCACATCGAGCCAAATTTGCTCATTATAACAAAATACCAAGCATCAGTCGGAAGCATACTGAGTGCATAATGATACCTACTTATAGCGTAGTAAGCTACAAAACTCAACTTCCACTATGAATCTCGATAGCACCGCACTATATGTGCCTACAGTCCGAAAATCATAACGCCTTATAGCATAGAAAAGCAACTCATAGATCTCCCCAGATCACTAGCAGGTTCAATAACGATCGAATCAACCTATCCTTCATCAATACAATTCGGGACTAACCAAGCCAACTCAAGCTAAACACGTATCCAATCAGCTTACCAACAAACTCATTACCAAGAAGCCTGAAGTTGCTTCTTCCACTACTATAACTCATGCCAGAGTACGGTGCCCGGCACCAAATAAATACTGAAATCCACAGTCTCACCCGGCGACATGCCCCGCCACAAGGAACGCATCCGAAAAGTCCCTCAATACCGGAACTGAATCAATGGTAGAAACCTCTACACTAACATCCGCCACAAAGGCCCAATTAAGGAAAGCAATCCTTCCCAACCGTCTGCTGGTCTTTGGAACACAACCATTCAGCTAGAACATAGTCTGATACACCTCGCCACGCAACCTGTGGCCTTTTCCGACATACCCCATAGCATAATAGTCTAGAATAACCCAACAAGGACATCTCTGCCAACTCCATTTGTACAAGCTAAACTGCTAGGACTGAATCCTTCTATCTAAACCAAGCTGAGCAAGCCATCAAAACCCAAGAACATTGCTGCAAATTGCCTGTAAAAGCTCATTACTTCGAACACATACAAGGAATTAATCATACCCTACCCATACCGATTCGGCCTATTATCAAGCTATTCCGTCTATCAAATTTCTCTTTTTATACATCATTCACTTGATTTTTTTTCTCCCTCATTGTAGCATCACAATGCCTCAATCCAGGCTTACCACACGAGACTCGAACATAAGACCACACTGTTCTAACCCATGAGCCACTGAATATTCTCTCAAACATTCCCAGAAATACCACATTCTAGAATACTTTACTTTGAAGAACTTCCTGCGAATCTAAATTCGTTACCATTACCTTCCAGATACCGATACATAGGATCCCATAATCAAGATAAAAACTACCACAAGCCTCGACATTTTTTTATGAAAACACGGTCTTTGACCACATACACGACCTTGAGACACCTGATTGTTACACGTAAAATCTTGAACACATCAGAATCATTCTCAAAAGTAATTCACTCCTATTCTGACTGCAATTTACCTGACTAAACGAACAGAACCACTCGTGCCTTATTAGCACTCTGACACCACATGACATAATCTCATTCAAATACGAACGAACATCTTCCTTCTCTATACACTGAGAATTCTTTATCAACAACGACTCAAGACATCCTATTATTTCCTCATATCTACGAAGCACCATATAACCTTTATCAAAATTTTGCTTCACTCGTGCCATACTCGGCTTATTTTCTGCAACCAGGACTGATCCGCTAGCATACCTCGAAACGGAAACAACATAGCACATAACCGTGCGATCAGCTAATCAACAACAACCTCCCCAACTTGGCTCGAAGCCATCTATCAGGACATATTTAATAACCCATAATACTTCTACTCTAATGATGCCACAATATTATAGTGAGATTAAACTCAAATCATCTACTAGTTTATGAAAACACAGATCCTCGGATACTAAAATCCTCTACAAACCTCGCATCCATCCCCACACCAGCGGAGTCCACTCTCTGAAGCAACCCAAATTTTCAATTTACAACACGTACCTTTCAATTACATATGGGATCTTCTAACAATATACATAAGAATCGTACCCCTTAAGAATACCCGTAGGAGATAACCCACCTGCTTTACCTCAGTTTAGTATTTCAGCACACCTTCCACCATCATATACGTTACACAGTCATTAGTCTTCCCGAGTCTGAAATCATACCGCCGCATGCAATGCACTTCACTTCCCAACTAGGAGATATGAAAATATCCTTCACTCCCCATATTCGAGCTACACATCAAACCACAATAGGAAACGAATCACTTAACAGTCCATCTATTATCCAACAGACTTATTCATCACTACCAAGTCATATAATTACATCTCGCAGTACTAACATACTCATCACAAGAACCAAACCGCACTCCGGCTAATAGCGACAATACCGAATATATAAGTTCAGAACACTTGCTCACATGATCAGCACCTCAGTGCTCAAGCCATAGGCAAAGATCTGGCCTCAAGTCCTCCAGACTGGCCCAACATCAAACTCACGGGATCACATCTCGCCCCTTGATCGGGGAATCACAAGCCATCAAGGCACATACAATACTGAGCGCTCATGTGCGCATACAAACGTGTGGAAGGAACTTCAAGAGTTATATCTCAAGCTGAATCAAGTACGCACGATAAGAATTCCAAGAAAGTGAAGCTTTCCTAAAGGTTCTGTAGCCTCTCGAGGATAAATACAGACGTCTCTGTACCGATCCGCGAGACTCTACTAAACCTGCTCATGACAGGTGAGACCTAGTAACCTAGGCTCTAATACCAACTTGTCACGACCCAATTCCCAAACCCGATCGTGATGGAGCCTCTCGTGAAGACAAAGCCAGCCAACAGAACAACAATGCCCCTTTTTAACAATTTATAAACATAAATGAATGAATAATACAACTTAAGGACATTAATAGCTGACATTTACCACCTAACACAACCCGACCGGGGTGTCACAAGTCACGGCATCTAGAGAAGTCTAAATATAACTACAGGGCCAACAACATATAGAATAAAATTTAGAACCAAAGGAAATAATCCGGTGCCGCGAACGCTAGCGGTCACTCTACTCAGCTTCAATAGTAATACCTTCAATCAGCTAATAACCCACTACCGGGTGAACAATACCTGCAACTACACGCGAGGTGCAGGGAGTAAAGTGAGTACTCCAACTCAGTGAGTAATAGAAATAAATAATAACTGAGCAGCAAGAAATCACGTAAGGAACTCCATTATGCTACATAGAGTAGTACAACCCTATGAGAAAATAGTAAAATCATGAGACCTTTAGAAATGTTTTGGCTGAGTTCAAATCTCTTTCAAAAATGGTCTTTTCAGTAATTACGAAAATGGTTTCAAAATAGTTAGTACTGATTAGCATATAAAATCGCCCCTCAGGCACAAATACCACAATATAATATGGAAAAGGCAAGGAGTATGAAAAATGAGCACGTAAAAGCTCGCCCCTCAGGGAATATCTCAAATTGAACCAGCCCCTCGGGCTCTCTCTCTCTATCTCAAATCCCTCTCAGAAATAGTATCACATAATAACCGCGGCGGCGCACAGCCCGATCCACATATCGCTGTGGCGTGTAGCCCGATCCGTAGCTCGCTGCGGTGTGCAGCCCGATCCATATGGGTACCCGCGCTCACTGTGGGTGTGCAGACTCTGGAGGGGCTCTTATAGCCCAAGCGCTATATATCACTGTGGGATGCAGTTCGATCCAATATATACATACTGCGGCGTGCAGTCCGATCCATATAATATACTATTGCGACGTTCAGTCTGATCCATATAATATGCTACTACGGTGTGCAGTCCGATCCATATAATATACTGTTGCGGCGTGAAGTCCGATCCATATATAATCCTCACATCCAGGCCCTAGGCCTCACATCCCTCCGTGTATCCTGACATCCGGCCCTCGGCCGCATTCAGTTAGAATATCGTCACAAGCCCCTCGGGCACTAGTAAAACAGTAGTCCTCAGCCCAAATTATCACATAAATTATCATTTAAGACCCAATATGAGTGAAAGTAGCTGAGTTGTAAAGTAGTGGAGGAATAGTATGAGTGAGTTCATGTAATAAGACAAAACAACGAGGAAGAGAGTGAAAATAATCCCCGAAGGGTTCAAGTACTTGGCACGAAGCCCAAGTACGACAATCAGCCCACAACAGTGCTAACAAATAAATTTCCAGTCAATTACGTGATTAAATAAACAACCGGGACGGACCAAGTCACAATCCCCAACGGTGCTCTACCCCACGCTCATATCCGGTGTGCAAGTCACCTCAATACAGCACTGTGATATGCAAATCCGAGGTTTCAAACCCTCAGGATATCATTTACAAGTATTACTCACCTCGAACCGGTGAAATTCATCGCTTGCGATGCCTTTGCCCCTCAAATTGGCCTCCACACGTGTCGAATATAACCAAAATCAGAGCGAATACATTACAATATGCCTAAGGGACAATACCCAATCGAAAACAATTGAAAAATTGCAGAAATCTCGAAACCAGCAAAATCGGAGCCCCGAGCCCACTTCTCAAAAAATTATAAAACTCATATTACCGGATTCCTCGTCTCGCTATGAGTCCATACATACCAAGAACTCCCAAATTAGAGCTCAAATGACCTATCAAATTTCAATTTAAAATATCTAAAACTCAAGCCCTAACCTCCATTTTTAACCATTAATTCCTTGAATTTCAGTGTTTAATCCATGATTTTACACTATATAAACATAATCCGAGTCCAATAGTTCATATCTGATGAAACCCATTCGAATTCTCTCCAAGATCGCCCAAGAATCGCCTAAGCCGAAGTCCAAAATATTTTCCTTCTCTTTCAATTCGTGAAACACTGTTCACTTAAACCTAGGTCGATTTCTGCTTCTGTGGTTAATTTACCGCACCTGGGGTCACCGCATATGCGCCCACTTGACCTCTTCTACGGTCTAACTTAACTCACCAGGGACCGCTTCTGCGGTCACAAACCGCTTCTGCAGTCACCGCTTATGCGGACCCACGTCCGCTTCTGCAGAATACCCAGGTCCTTCAAGGACCGCTTTTGCGACCACCTAGCCGCATCTGCGGAACCGCTTATGCAGCCCCTTTTTCTGCAGATGCGGAAACAACAGAACCAGTAAAACCTCTTCCATGCAACAAACTCCAAATTCACCGTTTAACCACCCGAAATCACCCCGAGGCCCCCGGGACCTCAACCAAAAGCACAGATATGATCTATTACCTTATTCAAACTTGCTTGAATCATCACATCACTCTAGTTAACATCAATATCATCAAATTTCACCAAATCAAAGCCTAAGTTTCTTAAAAACTTCCGAGTTGCACATTCGATCAAAAACCCGGCCAAACAATGTCCGAATGACTTGAAAATTTGCACACATATCCAAATCATCCAACGAAGCCATAGCAACTCTCGGAATTCCATTCCGATCCTTGGATCAAAATCTCACCCATCAACCGGAATTCGCCAAAATTCTAACTTCGCCAATTCAAGCCTAATTCTACACTGGACCTACAAAAATCAATTCCGATCACACTTCTAAGTCACAAATCATCCCCCAAAGCTAACCGAATCATCGAAAATCACATCCGAGCCCTATAACTCACAAGTCAATATCCGGTTGACTTTTCCAACTTAAACCTTCCTTAAAGAGACTAAGTGTCTCATTCCTTATCAAAACCAATCCAAATCAACTCTAACTCACCACATACCAATCATAAAACATGAAGAAGCATAAAAATGGGGAAAATGGAGCAATAACACATGAGACGACGGGTCGGGTCGTCACAGAACTCAACAGATTCTTATGAGCAATATTAATCCTGTCAACCATTAAACTAGATAAATTAGTTAGTCAATTCAATTGAACAACACAATAGGAATGTTAGATATCCTATGACCCTAGATCGTTTTCAGTACATTAATATCATATAAATATGTTTTTCCCTTGTACACATATCACCATTTATTTTTCTTTATTTTGATTAGTATAGAATCGAATATTTCTTGGTTTAATGCTTGTTTAGATAATAAGGATAGTCTAATTTAGTTAATAGTTAATCACAAGTCCTCGTGGCTTTGACATCTGACTTTTAGTCACTTTATTACTTGACGACCATGTAATACTTGCGTGTGCGTTTGGTCACAATAAGTTTTTGTCACCATTGTAGGAGATTTAGAATTAGCTATTTTTCTAGATTAGACATTTACTATTACTTGTACAGTTTTTTTCTTTTTGTAAATATTTTTTAAATTTTACAACAATTTGACTTTTCTCTTAGTGTGTTTCTAGTTATCTCAACATGACATATGAGGATGAAGTATCCGGAGGTAAGGTTATTGATGAAGACGCTAGGTTGACGGAACACTTTTGTGGCCCGTATTTTTGGGCTTGCCATGGACTAACCTCTTGAAGATATGAATTTGAATATAGGAGTAAGGGTTGATATTGGGACGGATATTCTCGATTAGGGAAATATGCAAAATGACGTTGTTTACTAACAACATTGATGATTGGTCTAAGGAGAAAGATGAGCTTGCACATAAAATTGATAATTTTGGCTTGGCTGTGTATAACTTGGATGCAGATTTGAGTACAAAGGTTGATGCGTGTAACGCCTAACAATTTAATAATGAGTTGTGTGAAGCTGGAAAAAAAGCTTCTAGACCAAATCGAGGAGCTAAAATGAGAATACCAATCATTAGACCATATTTTTCTTAGATGTCAATGTTGAGAAGAGTGCTCCAGAGTCATGTGAGGGAGTAAATAACATTACTTTTGGAGAATTGAGTGTGTGTATAAATTGGGATGTAAATAGCAATACAATTCATGAATGACGGCGCATTAGACCTTAGTCTAATCATATTATCACATTGTGTTTAGCTAGTAAGATAGTAATCGAGCCAACTAAGCCTATGAGGGAGTCAAAGGATGAGGATGAGAGTGTCTATATTCTTGAATTTGTTGTGCCAAAAAGCAAAAATGACATTCCTTATCTAAAGGCCGAGAAGTATAGAGTGAAAACTTTATTGCTTGGCCTGGTTTTCTTTGTAGCCCCAATACTGGAGCATAGCCACATATCGAATGTTATGTTAGGGGTACAATTCATAAGTTCAAGGTGGAGGAAAAAGTGGTTCATGTCATGCCGCGTCGTTAAATTAGTTGCTTGTTGGGAGGCAACCCAACTTTACTATTTTTTTAAAAATTTTTGTTTATTTTATTTTTCTATTATCTTTGTAGTGTTATTTTATTTTTTAGGGTTATTAGTATAGGAAGAAAAGTCATCAGAAGTGTGCAAAAGCTATCCAGATAGTTGGAACTAGTGTGAGGTACCCGCACAAAGGACTATCCTTGTGAGAAGTCTGAGTACCCCGTGAGCTAATATAGCTTCGGCCTTTGGCCTTTCAGGTAGTTTCTTGTCCACCCTTGTTATTTTTACTTTATTTATGCTTTGGGGACACTGCACTCTTTTAAGTGTGGAGTGTAAGATTCTTTGTTCTTTGTATAGTATTATATTAGCATATTGTTAGCTTCTTCTCTTTTATTATTACTTGGCTTCTTATTTTTAATAGCATAGTTAGTAGAATTAATGGTGTAGTATAGTAATTATAGTTTTAGTACTTTAATTAAAAAAAATATTTAAAAAAATCAGAAAAATCAAAAATTAAATTTTTTTTTAGACTTTTCCCGATGATGGATCTCTTAGATAGTTTTCTTGAGGGATTAATGTCTAACAAAAAATTTAGAAAATAGAAAAAGTCAAAGTACGTCTTTTAGTTTCTTTAGGTAGTAATAAACTCCCGTGATTTTTCTTTGTGCCGCGATTTTTTTCAATGGGATGTAGTTTGAACCGAGTAATTTTTTTTCCTTTTAGAGTAGATTAGAATTTAGGGAATAAATGGAAGAAAGATGAGATTCCTAGGCGCTCCTGACTTGTTTGAGAGCAGAATATTTAGGCTTTGGCATATGTAAAACTTTTCCTATGTTTTAAAATTGATCATGATGCCTTTATAAATTGGATAGCATGTTTTGTGGTGCCTACGCTTGACTTATGTTCACTTTGTACTTAATGCTTAATATCTCGTGACTTTGTGAATACTTGCATTAGTTGAGAGTCGGAATATAACCGTCCTTAGTGAGTCATGTGCCATGTGTGATGCGATTTTTTTTAGTTTATGTATTGTATTTGTGTCTAGAACTTGCCCGGTAAGTGAATGGAAGCGAAAATTTAGGCGATGCTCGGTTTGAACTATGATTCTAAGCTATCTTTGATCTTTTTGAGCTTAAATACTTATCACAAATAAAATTTATCTCTAGTTAACCCTTTTAAACCTTTAGAATTTTATTTTATGCCCACATTACAAGCCTATACCCTTTTTGTTCTTAGTTGATATTGTTTTGATCTTTTTACCTCTTAAAGTATTTTAATTATAAAATGAGCGCTAAAAGAAATAAGAATGGACTAAATATGGGGTGGCTTTCGAGTGGAAACAATGAAAGAGAGAAAGATTCACTTATTTTGTAAAATAATACACCATTAGCGATAATTGAAAAAAAAATAATAATTGAAAAAAAAAATAGAAAAATCTGGAAAAAGGAAGGAAAAAAATATACATGAATAAATTATTGTCTTGTTCTTGTTAGTATGTATGAACTAAAATAGTGCTTAAAAAGAAGGGAACGTTTTTGGAGGTGATATTGTTTGTGAAATTGAAGTGGTGTTGACGAAAATACGCTTAAAGTAATTTTGTGATGCGTTAAAGTATTTAGGAGTTTGAGTAAATATTTGTAAATATATCCTACCCATCTTAGTCCACATTAAAACTATAAAAAAATCCTAATTGATTTTAGATCGAGCGAGCCCATATTGGTAGATATTTACATTAAGGGCAAGCCTATGGTACCAATTACATGTATGTGACTTCTTTTGTAAGAGTGAGCAATTTTCTTTGATATATGTGAGCATGAGATTTGAATGTATGGATTGACTTAACTCACTTGTTGTGAGGTCACATGGTTTCACTAGGGATAGGTAACATTATTAAACTTCTATAGGATGTTGGGTGTTCAAGCCATGAGTGCATTGTGATATTGAGCCGGTTTTTTATGCTATGATTGTTGCGAGCGTATTGTCTTTGTTTGAATATTTTTGAAAAATGGCACAAAAAAGGGAAGTTTATGTGATTGCATATGCTAGAATTTAATTGTCTCTATCAACCATGGTCATTGGTGTAGAGTGCTCAAAGTGTAACGACCCGACCGGTCGTTTTAAGAATTTATGCCCTGATCCCCTATTAACTGCTTTCCCCATATTTATTTATGCTATTTTGATTCTCCGGGATGTTTGGTTTTGAGTTTCGGAGTATTTTGGGACACTTAGTCCCTAAATGAGAGCTTAAGTTTTAGAAATTGGACCCTAGTCGGAGCAGTGTGAAGACGTCCTCAGAATAGGATTCCATCGGTTCTATTAGCTTCGTTAGGTGATTTCAAACTAGGGGCGTTTTCAGTTTGTGTTTTGGAGGTCCGTAGCTAATTTAGTCTTGAAATGCCGAAAGTTAAATTTTTAACGTTTCCGATTTGATAGTGTGTTTTTGATATCGATGTCGGAATGGAATTTCAAAAGTTGGATCAGCTTTGTAGTGTTGAATGTGACATGTTTGTAAAATTTTAGGTCATTCGGAAGAGGTTTGATAGACTTTTTGATCGAAAGCATAAATTGAGGGTTTTTGGAGTTCTTAGGCTTGAATCTGTTGTTGATTCGATGTTTCGATGTTGCTTTAGGTGTTTTAAGGATTCGTTTAAATTATTAAACCAAACAAATTGTATCGAATTTTCATGCACCAAATTTGGTTTCTACAGTTCGCGAGAGGGTTCGCCAGTTTATTGAGAGGCTTATTCCTAGCATCAAGTCTGGCATGGCTCGTGAGTTGGAAAAGGATATTTCTTATCTACGGGTGGTGAGCATTGCTAGGAGGATTGAGGGTATGCATGCTAGGGATAGATAGGAGAGGGAGGTCAAGAGGTCTCGAGAGTTGGGCCATTATTCTAGTGCCCGTGCCCCAGCTGCAGGTCGTCATGGTAGGGGATATATGAGTTGCCCCGTTCATTCGGCTCTTCCAACAGCTAGTGATATTCCAGCTCCTCCTAGGCCTTAGGAGCCTTATTATGCACCTCTAGTGTCTAGTGTGCCTCCTGCGCGGGGTACTTTTAGTAGTCAGTCCATCAAACCTGGCCCGAGCTAGTCACAGCCGCCACGTCCTTCCAGAACTTGTTATAAATATGGTGACACACTCCATATGGTGAGGGATTTATCCAGACTTAGGAGGGGTGCACTTCCACAGAATTCTCAGCCACATCGTGTCCCGCAGAGTTCTCAGGCTATGGTTACTGCTCCTGTTGCTACCTCACCTGCTCAGCTAGCTAGAGGTGGAGGTCAGAGAGGTAAAGGTCACCCTAGAGAGGGAGGCAAGGACAGATATTATGCCCTTCCTGCTCGTACTGAAGCTGTTGCCTCTGATTTTGTCATCACAGGTATTGTTCCTGGTTTGTCACAGAGATGCATAAGTTATATTCGATGTAGGCTCCACTTATTCTTATGTGTCTTCTTATTTTGCTCCGCATTTGGTTGTACCTCGGGATTCTTTGAGTTTCCCTATTTATGTTTCTACTCATGTGGGAGATTCTTTTGTTATGGACCGTGTTTATCGGTTGTGTTTTTTTGCTCTTAGTGGTTTTCAGACCGGAGCCAATTTATTGTTGCTCATTATGGTAGATTTTGATATAATCTTCGGCATGGACTGGTTGTCGCACCATTATGTTGTTCTTGATTGTCACGCCAAAACAGTGTTGCTGGCTATCTAGGTGTACCACGTGTTGAGTGGAGGGGTGCTTTATATAACACTCCCAGTAGAGTTATTTGTTTCTTTAAGTCTGAATGAATGGTTGAGAAGTGGTGTGACATGTATTTAACTTATGGGAGATGTCAGTATTAATTCCCCTACAGTTGATTCAGTCCCAGTAGTGCGGGACTTTCCTGATGTGTTTCCAGCTAACCTTTCGGGCATGCCACCTAATAGAGATATTGACTTTGCATTGATCTATTGACGGACACTCAGCCCATTTCTATTCCTCCGTATCGTATGGCTTCTCCTGAGTTGAAGGATCAGTCAGAAGAATTGCTTGATAAGAGTTTTATTCTGCCTAGTATATCACCTTGAGGTGCTCCTGTCTTGTTTATGAAGAAGAAGGATTATTCTATGCATATATACATTGATTATCACCAGTTGAACAAAGTTATAGTGAAGACCGTTATCCTTTGCTTCGTATTGGTAATTTGTTTGACCAGCTATAGGGTGCACGAGTGTTTTCTAAGATTGACTTGCATTCAGGCTACCACCAGTTGAAGATTCGGGAGCCAGATATCCTGAAGTCTGCTTTCAGGACTCGGTATGGTCATTACGAGTTCCTTATTATGTCATTTAGACTGACCAATGCCACAGCAACCTTTATTCATTTGATGTTATAGTGTGTTCCAACCGTATCTTGACTCATTCGTCATTGTCGTTATTGATGATATTCTGGTGTATTCCCAGAATCAGAAAGATCATGAGCAGCACCTGAGGACAGTGCTTCAAGCTTTGAGGGAAAAGAAGTTATATGCTAAGTTCTTGAAATGTGAGTTTTGGTTGGATTCCGTGGCATTATTATGCCACGTGGTATTGAGTGAAGTTATTCTGGTGGATCCGAATAAAGTAGAGCTAGTGCACTCCTATAGAGATCATTCCAGTTCCAGTGGACGGAAGAGTATGAGGCGAGATTTCAGAAGTTCAAGACAACTTTGACTACAACCCCAGTTTTGATGTTTCCTACAGGTTCGGGGTCTTATACTATCTACTGTGATGCCTCGAGTGTTTTCCTTGGAGCGGTATTGATGCAGGATGGTAGGTTGATTGCCTACGCGTCCAGACAGTTGAAGGTTCATGAGAATAATTATCCTATCCATGACCTTGAGTTAGCTGCTATTTTTCACGCCTTGAAGAATTGGCATCATTATTTGTGCGGTGTGCCTGGTGAGATTTATACTGATCACCGGAGTTTGCAGCATCTGTTCAAGCAAAAGGACCTTAACTTGCGTCAGAGGAGATGGCTAGGGCTGTTGAAGGTCTATGATATCACTATCATGTATCACCCGAGTACGGCCAATGTAGTGGCTGATGCTTTGAGTTGTCGGGCAAAGAGTTTGGGGATTCTAATTTATTTACCAGTAGCGGAGAGGCCCATGGGGATGGATATTCAGGCCTTATCCAGCCAGTTTGTGAGATTGTATCTTTCAAAGCCCAGTTGGGTTCTAGCTTGCGTGGTCTCTCGGTCTACATTATTTGATCATATCATGGAGCGTTAGTTTGATGACCCTCATTTGCTTGTCCTTAAGGACAAGGTTCAGCACGGTGGTGCCAAAGATGTGACTATTGGTGATGATGGGGTATTGAGAATGTAGGGTCAGATTTGTGTACCCAATGTTGAAGGGCTTTGGGAGTTGATTCTAGAGCAGGCCCATAGTTCGTGATATTCCATTTATCCGGATGCCGTGAAGATGTACCAGGATTTGAGGCAGCACTATTAGAGGAGGTAGATGAAGAAAGATATAGTTGCATTTATAGCTCGATGCCTCAACTGTCAACTGGTAAAGTATGAGCACCAGAGACCGGGTGGGTTGCTTCGGTAGATAGAGATTTCGGGGTGGAAGTGGGAGCAGATCACCATGGACTTCGTAGTTGGACTCCAATAGAATTTGAGGAAGTTCGGTGCCATTTGGGTGATTGTGGATCGGCTGACCAAGTCCGCGCATTTCATTCATATGTGCACTACCTATTATTCAGAGCGTCTAGCAGAAATTTATATCCGGTAGATTATTTGTCTGCATGGTATTCCAGTTTCCATCATTTTAGATAGAGGTACTCAGTTCATATCACGGTTCTTGAGGGCCGTTCAGCATGAGTTGGGTACTCGAGTGAAGTTGAGTACATCATTTCACTCTTAGACGGACGGTCAGTCCGAGAGCACTATTTAGATTCTTGAGGATATGCTCCGTATGTGTGTGATTGCATTTGGAGGGTCATGGGATCAGTTCTTGCCATTGGCGGAGTTTGCCTACAACAACAACTATCAGTCCAACATTTATATGGCACTGCATGTGGCCTTATATGGTAGGCGGTGTAGATCCTCGATAGGTTGGTTTGAGATGGGTGAGGCTAGATTATTGGGCACAGACTTGGTTCAGGATGCTTAGGAGAAGGTTAAGGTGATTGAGGAAGACTCCATACAGCCTAGTCCAGACAGAAGAGTTACGCGGACCGGAAGATTCATGATGTTTCTTATATGGTAAAAGACAGCCTCGGAATAGGATTTTGTCGGTTCCGTTAGCTCCGTTGGGTGATTTCGAGCTTAGGGGCGTGTTCAGATTGTGTTTTGGAGGTCTGTAGTTAATTTAGGCTTGAAATGTCGAAAGTTGAGTTTTTGAAGTTTTTGATTTGATAGTGAGGTGTTGATATTAGGGTCAGAATGGAATTTTGAAAGTTGGAGTAGCTCCATAGTGTTGAATGTGACGTGTGTGCAAACTTTCAGGTCATTCAAATGAGGTTTGATAGACTTTTTGATCGAAAGCATAAATTGAGAGTTTTTAGAGTTCTTAGGCTAGAATCCATGGTTGATTCGACGTTTCGATATTGTTTTAGGTGTTTTAAGGATTTGTATAAGTTTGAACAGTGGTATTAGACTTGTTTGTGCTTTTTCTTGAGGTCCCGGGTGCCTCGGGTTGATTTCAAATGGTTGAAGGAAAGATTTGGAAATTTGAGTTGTAGGTGAAGTTTATGACTACTGTCATAAACGTATCTGCGGTTGAAATGCTGCAGGGGCGACTCCCACAGATGTAGAATTAAGCCGCAAAAGCGGCCAAAGAAAAGTAGAGTATGGGCCATAGAAGTTGATGGTATATCGCACATGCGGGATTGCAAATGCGGAATTTAGGTCGCAGGTGCGGAGATGGAATTATAAGTGAGAACTACCGAAGCGGTTCCTCAATTGCGGAAGTGGTACTGTAACCACAGATGTAGATTTATAGGAGTTTCGAGGGTTTTAAAAGTTGGAAAATTGATTTAGAGCTCAGGAGAGGGCGATTTTGGGATGATTTTGAAGAGGGAATCAGTGGATAACGATTCCTAATACCTTTCTAGTTGCATTCCTATACTCTAATCTTATTTTTGTCATTTAATTTCGAATTGGAGATGAAAATTGGGAAAACAATTGAAGAAAGTTCTTAGACCTAGATTTCGAGCTTTGATTTGGAATTTAACTTTGGATATGGATAATTTGGGTATGGTTAGACTCGTGAGAGTATGAGGATTCTGAAAATATAAATGGTATCCGATTTCGAGACGTGGGCCCGAGGGGCCTTTTTGGTAATTTACTAAATTTCACGTATTAGCTTAGAATTAATTAGTTGAATTAGTTACTTGAAGTGATATTTACGTTATTCAATTAAATTGAATAGATTTGGGCCATTTGAAGTCGAGTACTCATGACAAGAATGTGGTTTTGGGTTGATTTTGAACCAGTTCGAGGTAAGTGGCTTGCCTAACCTTGTGTGGGGGAAATTCCCCTTAGGATTTGGTATTATTGATATTTGAAATGCCTTGTACGCGAGGTGACGAGTGCATACTTGTGCTGATTGTTGAAAAATCCGGTTTCTATTAAGTAATTATAATTGTGTCTCTTTTCCTGTTTATACTACTCGCAGTTTATGCCTATTGCTAGCTTAGGGAAGCATGTGTAATTGACTTAATTGCTTTACTTGCTCAAACTGACTTATTCGGATTATGTGCTGCATGCTAGGCTAGAAATATCTGTTTTACCTTGCTATGGAATTTGAATTTAACTTTGTATTCTTCTTATTGTTGCTGTATGTTTACTTTGGGATTTCGGGACGACATCCCGGGAGATCCCCCTTCATGTTTACTTTGGGACTACGGATCGGTATTCCGGGAGATCCCCCTGCACTTTTGTATTGGAACTACGGGACTGCACATGGTAGATTCACCCAGTACTGGTATTTACATTTAGGATGATGTAAATAGCCGAGGGTCTCCTGGAAATAGCCTATCTGCCCTCGGGGTAGGGGTAAGGTCTGCGTACATATTACCCTCCCAGACCCCACTTGTGGGATTATACTGGGTTGTTGTTGTTGTTGTTGGATTGGGATTCCGG
The DNA here is from genome assembly GCA_026770625.1 of Nicotiana glauca. Classification (NCBI taxonomy): domain Eukaryota; kingdom Viridiplantae; phylum Streptophyta; class Magnoliopsida; order Solanales; family Solanaceae; genus Nicotiana; species Nicotiana glauca. The sequence goes on along the minus strand of MU744429.1, from coordinate 270,937 downwards.
TAGATCCCCGCGCATTATGAGTTGGACTACGGGATGGTATCTCGGGAGATCCACTAGATATGTATATTTAGGACTACAGGACGGTATCTTGGGAGATCCCCGATTGCTATCCCTGAGTTGAGCTGTACTCTTTTACGTGATTATATTGTCTCTGTTATAGTTGTTGTTGCTCTTTCTATTCTGTGTTATTTCTTATTGTTGCACTTAGTTACATTGTCTCCTTCTATTCTGTTATACCTTATATTTCATTTAATCTCAGTAGGGCCCTGACTTTCCTCGTCACTATCGACCGAGGTTAGGCTTGGCACTTACTGAGTACCAATGTGGTGTACTCATACACTTTCTGTGCATCTTTTTCATGTGCATATATAGGTACTTCGATTCAGTCCTATCATTATCTAGGCGAGGCAACTCTTCCAGAGACTTGGAGGTATATCTTCTGCGTACGCAGACCAAGGAGTTAAGTAATATCCCTTCTGTATTTTCTATTGTTAGACATTCTGGAGCTAGATACTTGTAGACATTGTGTTTGATGAGATTCCGGTTTTTGGAAAATATGGTTAGTTTTGAGAGTTGGTATTGTATATGCCGAGCGGCAGCTTAAACACTATTTCACTTTGTTATTTCGGTTTTTAAATTACTTTTTTCTGCAAATTTTTTATTTTCCACATTGTTAGGCTTACCTAGTCGTAGAGGCTAGGTAAAGTCATGATAGTTCACGGAGGCTGAACTGGGGACGTGACACAAAGACAGATTTGTTTGTTGGTTGACTTGAGGTTGAGCAACGTTTAAGTGTGGGTGTTGTCGTTTGGCTTAATGTATGCATAATTTGATGTATATTGCCTCACATTATGCTCATGTCTAGTAGATTGCGGATGTATAAAATAATAATTTGTGCTAATTTGTGGTATTTGTATGTGTAGGAATCATTCGGATGTGATTGTGGACGAAAATGCGCGAATTGGAGCGAAAATGGGAAGAAAATGCAAAAGTGCACATTTGAGGGCCAAGGGAAGCGTGGGGCGCTACCTGTGGCACTTAAAAAATGCTAAAAAGTTGAGCGTCAAGGCAAGCGCCCCACACTGCCCTGGATGCTCAAAACATGAACATGTCCTATTTCAATTGGGACTCGGTTATTTAAATCCCAAGACGTCCACAACTCATATTATAGCCAAGCTAAACCGATCTTAAGGAGGGAGAAACTTTTTTAGAGTATCTTTTGATGAAGGGTGATAATAAGCTAAATCTAGGTAATTTGGCGATTGTTTATGCTCCCGCTTAATTATGTTCCAATGTCATAGTATGGTTAATTGATTAAAAATGGGCTCTAATTGTGAATTGTACATATTGCAGGATGAGGAGCCTATGTGATGGCTTAAAGAGGTGATTGGAACTATTTTAGAGCAAGAACGACCCCTTGGAGCTGAGTATGCACAAAGACGAGGAAAAGAATCAAGGAAATAAGGGACTGGGCTAGCACGCCCAGACGCGCGCTCGCACTACTTTTAGCACGTCCATTACAGAAAGTCAGCCAACTAGCGCGGCCAGATGCGCGCCCAGGTGTGCAATCGCGCTAGTCCAAGTTCCAGAAAGACTTGTTCAAGGGTATATTTGGAAATCTAGAGGAAATCCCACTTAACCTATATAAAGTCAGTCTCACGTAAGGATTATTTATCAAGGTTTTCATAGTCTAGTACAAGAAATAGAGAGGCAAGAGGCAAGGAGGAGATTTGACCATCAAGTTCTTCTTTTCTTCCCCTTGTTTTTGATATTTGTGATGAAATTGAACCTTATTGTGATGAACACTAGTATGAGTGGCTAAAACCCATTGTTCTAGGGTCATGAGTGAAACATAAATGTTGTTGTTTGAAGTTTAATTTGACCAAGTTGGTTTATCATATTGGGTTGTTATTTAATTCTAATTTTAATTATTTTGCTGAGTAGCTAACAGTGAAATACTATCTACAAATCTTTAGTTGAATCGAAAGTGGGAACTTTAGATTGCATATCGAATTACATAGAGCAAGTTCTTCAACCTGAGCATCGGGGAACGGATTAGCAATTGGGATAGACATATACCCAATTGCCTTGCTTGGTTGAAATACAAGAATTGTAAATGCATTCTTGTTAATCTTAATTCCATACATATATATGCAATGAGTTAACTTGAATAGGCGAGTAAGAACTCGACAGATTCCTATGAGCAATATTAACCCTGTCAATGAACAATCCAGATAAATCAATTAGTCATTTTAAGCCAAGAACACAACACGGTTGTCAGTTAGCACATGACCCTGAAATATCCTCTCCTACTGTTTGTTACTCGAAATTGATGGTTATTTGGTTAATTGTTCTAGTTAAATTGTTGCTTGATTATTTAGGTAGTAAATTAGTTGCATCACTATTTTGTGAAAAAACTCTAGGATAGATAAGTTAATTGAGTTTTAATCAGTCAATAGTTAATCACAAGTCTTCGTGGGAACGATACTCTACTCACTACTTTGTTACTTGATAATCACGTGCACTTGTGTGAGTGTTTTTGGTCGCAACAAGTTTTTGGCGTCGTTGCCGGGGACTTCGAAATTAGCTACTTGACTGAATTGAGCTTTTATTATTTATTTATTCAAGTTTTAATTTTCAGTTCACTTTGTTTACGCTAATACATGATCTTTTCTTGAATGCGAAGAAGTAGAAGCACAAACAATCTCCTTTCTCTTGATCCCGAAATTGAATGAACACTTCACAGAGTGAGGAGGGAGGTGGACGCTAGAACCAGAATTGAAAGAAAGTTGGACATCATAGTTCAACCACAACCAATTGAGATGGCAAATAATGAGGAACGCGCGGTGATTGAAGCCGCAAGGCCCAGTCTGGCTAATATGACTCAGCCTATTGTGAAGCCTGATATCACTGGGCACTTTGAACTTAATGAATACATGGTGCAGCTGATCCAGTCCACAGGGCAATTTGTCAGTTTAATTCATGAAGACCCGCATATGCACATTCAGAATTTCCTAGAAATTACGGATACTTACAATTATCCGAGAGTTTCCAAAAACTATATGAGGCTAACACTTTTCCCCTTTTCACTGGGGGAAGCTAAGGAGTGGTTGAATAAGGAGCCAGTGAATTCAATCCGCACTTGGGATGATCTGGCACGAAAATTCTTAATCAAGCTTTTCCCCACTAAGAAAACAAAGATATTGAGGAGTCAAATTCGTGGGTTCGAACAACAAGCTAGGGAGATACTTCGTCAAGCATGGCAAAGGTACAAGAAGATGCTCAGAGACTATCCACATCATAGTCAGACGGACGAGGTATTGGGTCACACTTTTGTAGATGGGTTAGATGATGCATCAAAGGTGAATCTTGATTCAGCTTGTGGGGTAGTTGCATGTCCAAACCATACAGTGAAATCCAGATCTTGCTGAATAACTTCACGGCTAATGATCATACTTGGCAAGGTGAGGGGGATTCACAAAAGGCAATTAACCAAAAAGCAACTGGATTACTTGAGCTCGATGACTTGCCAGCCATGAGGGCCGATATTGCAAAGTTGTCTAATTAGATGACTAGGATGATAATGCAGCAACCACAACCAATGCAACATGTACACAAATGGCTATTTGTTGCGAATTATGTGGTGACAATCATATGAGCGACATGTGCCCCACAAATCCAGAATCCATATATTATGTAAGGAAACAGAACAGAGGTCCAACGAATCAGCATGCACAATACGGAAATTCTTACAATCCAAATTGGAGGAATCATCCCAACTTTTCATGGGGTGGAAATCAGCAGAATCAGAATCAACATAGACCCCATGGGGTTTCAATCACCCTCAAAAACCACCCCAACAAATGGAAGAGAGTACCAATGATTTGCTAAAGAAGTTGTTGATTACAATCAGTAGCTCAGGACCGATTTTAGAAATCTTGAGAGGCAAATGGGGCAGTTAGCAACAAATCAAAACACTAGACCTGCAGGCGCTCTCCCAAGTGATACACAGAAGAGCCTTCAATTAAATGCAGTTACACTTAGAAACGGGAGGGAGCTAGAGGAAGTGACAAAGAAGAGAAAATACAAGCCCATACTTGAGGGAGAGTTGATCCCTAAAGTGATACTTGATCCAAAAAAAAGCTGCTGAAATTCCAGAGCCAGTGGTGGCCCCAAGGCCACCACCCCCTTTCCCCCAGAGATTGCAGAAAAAGAATGATGATCGCATGTTCAGCAAATTTCTCTCTATGTTAAGCCAGGTTCAGTTGAATATCCCACTTGTTGATGTGCTTCATGACATTCCTAAGTATGCTAAGTACATAAAAGATATAGTGGCTCACAAGAGAAGATTGACTGAATTTGAGACCGTTGCACTTACTGAGGAGTGCACTTCAAGGGTCTAAAATAAGCTCCCGCAAAAGCTTAAGGATCCTGGCAGCTTTACCATCTCTGTGCGAATTGGTAATATTGATGTGGGATGTGCTTTTTGCGATTTGGGGGCAAGCATAAATCTGATGCCCTTATCTTTGTTCAGGCAATTGGGCATGGGAGCTCCAAGACCAACTACTGTGATGTTACAGCTAGCGGATTGGTCTATAGCACACCCTGAGGGGTTGATTGAAGATGTGTTGCTGCAAATTGGAAAATTTATCTTCCCTACTGACTTCATTATCCTAGATTATAAGGCTGATGAACTGGTCCCAATCATATTGGGGCGACCTTTCTTGGCTACTGGTGATGCAACTATCAAAGTGAGAGAGGGGAAAATGATTTTAAGGGTAGATGACGAGAAAGTGGTTTTTAATGTCTACAAGGCAATCCAACCACCCGCCACTATGAGGAACTCTCAATGATATCTGTTGTTGAGGTTGATGAGAAAATTCATGACCCAAGTGTATATCTAGAGGATTCTCTAGAGAAAGCACTTAATGTTGTTTGATATCCTAGGGAGTGATGATGAGGTTGAGGAGATGATGCACATCTTAGATACATCTTATGCGTACATGCAAGGGATACACCCCTTTGAGCCTTTGAATAGGCCAGAACGACCTCCTCCAAAGCTGTCCATTGAGGAAGCCCCAAAACTAGAGCTTAAACCTCTCCCACCTCACCTTCAATATGCTTATTTAGGTGACTCTGACACTTTACTCGTTATTGTTTCTTCTAACTTGTCTAAATTGCAGGAAGAGAAGCTATTGAGAGTGATACGTGAGCACAAGCGAGCACTTGGGTGGATGATGTCTTACATTAAGGGCATTAGTCCAGCCTTTTGCATGCACAAAATCCTCATGGAGGATGGACACAAGCCCGGTGTAGAGCAATAACACCGACTAAATCCAATCATAAAAGAGGTGGTAAGAAAATACGTGATTAAGTGGCTTGATGCAGGTATTGTATTTCCTATCTCAGACAGCAAATGGGTAAGCCATGTTCAATGTGTACCCAAGAAAGGGTGGATGACTGTAGTGGTTAATGAAAATAATGATTTGATCCCCACAAGAATTATCACTGGGGGGATGATTTGCATCGATTATAGAAAATTGAACAATGCCACCCGGAAGGACCACTTACCCTCCCCTTTATTGACTAAATGCTTGATAGATTAGCTGGCCAGGAGTACTACTGCTTCTTAGATGGTTACTCAGGGTATAATCATATTTCTATAGCCTTAGAGGACCAAGAGAATACCACATTTACGTGCCCTTATGGCACATATGCGTTCAATAGAATGCCCTTTGGTCTTTGTGATGCACCTGCAACTTTTCAAAGGTGTATGATGGCCATTTTTACTTACATGGTTGAGAGGTTTGTGGAAGTGTTCATGGATGATTTTTCTGTGTTTGGATGTTCTTTTGATAACTGCTTGATGAATCTTGATAAAGTGCTTGCTAGGTGTGAAGAAACTAACTTAGTACTAAACTAGGAAAAGTGCCATTTCATGGTACATGAAGGTATAGTTTTAGGGCAAAAGGTGTCTAAAAATGGTTTGTAGGTGGACAAGGCAAAGGTGGAAGCGATTGAAAAATTGCCCCCACTGACGTCTGTCAAAGGCATTTATAGTTTCTTGGGCCATGCAAGTTTTTATCGTCGTTTCGTTAAAGACTTCTTGAAAATTTCCTCTCCCTTGTGCAGGTTGCTTGAGAAAGATGTCTCCTTTAAATTTGATGATGCCCGTCAGAAAGCTTCCGAGGAGCTGAAGGGAAGGTTGGTGACTGCACTAATCATAATTTCTCCAGATTGGGAGCATCCATTTGAGTTGATGTGCGATGCGAGTGACTTGGATATTGGAGCTGTTTTGGGGCAAAGGAGAAATAAAATCTTCCACTGCATCTACTATGTGAGCAAACCTCTGAATCCAGCTTAGACGAACGACGTAGTTACTGAAAAAGAGTTGCTTGCTATGGTGTGGGCATTTGACAAGTTCAAGTCATATCTAGTGGGGGCCAAAGTCATAGTCTACACAGATCATTCAGCTATCAGATACCTATTTGAGAAGAAAGACGCCAAGCCAAGACTGATTCGGTGGGTCCTCCTCTTGCTAGAGTTTGACTTACAGATCCGAGATCGCAAAGGGACAAAGAATCAATTGGCTACTCACTTGTCCAGATTAGAAAATCTAAACCATGTAGCTGAAGGGGGTGCAATCAAAGAATCATTCTCTAATAAGCAGTTATTGGCGACTAACCTCAAGCACAGCCTCGCGGTATGCTAATTATGTGAATTTCATTAAAAGTGGGGTGATACCACCGGAATTGACACCCGATAATAGAAGAAGGTTCCTGCATGATGTGAGGCTCTACATGTGGGATGAGCCATTCTTATACAAGCTCTGTGCAGATCAGTTGGTGAGAAGATGTGTTCCTCAGGAGGAGACAAATGCCATACTTCATGACTGTCATGCCTCACCATACGAGGTCATCATGGTGGTTATAGGACCGCCCAAAAATTTCTACAATCAGGTTTCTATTGGCCAGAATTGTTTAAGGATGCACATGTCTTTATTAAAATGTGTGACATGTTCCAAAAAACCGGAACGATCACAAAGAAGCACGAGATGCCGCTGCAAAACATTCTAGTAGTGAAGCTTTTTGATGTTTGGGGGATTGACTTCATGGGACCGTTTTCACACTCTAATGATCATAGGTACATCTTGGTAACAGTCAACTATGTTTCCAAGTGGGTGGAGGCCATTGCTCTTCCCACTAATGATGCAAAGGTTGTGGTAAGATTTGTCAAGAAGCACATCTTCACATGCTTTGGAACTCCAAGAGTGTTGATCAGTGATGGAGGAACGCACTTCTGCAACAAATTGCTGAATAATGTTCTAGCAAAGTACGGAGTCAAGCACAAGGTTTCCACTACCTATCTCCCCCATACAAGTGGTCAAGTGGAAGTGTCAAACAAAGAGGCGAAGCAGATTCTTGAGAAAACAGTGAGTCGAAATAGAAAGGATTGGGCCGGGAAGTTAGACGACGCATTGTGGGCGTATTGAAATGCATACAAAACTCCTATAGGTGCCTCTCCATATAAATTAGTTTATGGGAAGGAATGTCACTTGCCCGTCGAGCTTGAACACAAGGCCTATTGGGAAATTAAAAAGCTAAATATGGATAGGGACTTAGCTAGTGAGAAGAGATTGCTGCAACTCAACGAACTTGATGAATTTCGATTGCATGCATATGAAAATGCCAAATTGTATAAAGAGAAGACTAAGAGGTGTCATGACAGGCATATCCAACATCAAGATTTTGAGTCAGGGCAAGAAGTTCTTTTGTTCAATTCGAGGTTGAAGCTTTTTCCCGAAAAGCTTAAATCTCGTTGGTCAGGCCCTTTTGTTGTGGTGAGTGTGAAGCCTCATGGAGCTGTGGGATATGAGTTCAATAGGTACTTTCTTGGTAAATGGTCAGAGGATAAAACATTATTGGGGTGGTGACTATGCACGTCACAAGACCTCGGTGAACTTGATGAATGCTTGAGAACGTGTTCAGTCATGCCGCGATGTTAAATCAGGCATTGGATGGGAGGCAACCCATTGAATTGTTGTAACCACCGTGCCACAACATTAAATAAGGAGCTAGTTGGGAGGAAACCCAATAGTAGTAGTAGTTGTTAATTTTGTGTTTTAGGAAGTGCTAACCAATGCAGGTGACAATGGGCAGGTGCTAAGGCCATCAAACGTGGTAAGAACAGGTAAAAAAATTGAAGAAAAATTTTGCCCAAGTGCACGCCCACGCTACTGGACGCGCTACTGGGTGCGCTAATTAGCAAACTTTCTGCCTGGGCCGCACATTAGGGCATGCTACTGGACGTGCTACTAGCATGACCCCGCTAGTGGGCGCGCTAGTTGCTCCGAGTGCTGTCTTGGCCGCGCTAAAACGAGCGCGCTCGCACATCTGGGTGTGCTAGTCCCGTCAAAAAGTCGCCAGTTTTTGCTTAGTTTAAGTTTTTTTTATTTTATTTAGGTTTTAGTCTAAATTAAACCTCCCCCCCCCCCACTCCTCCAATTCCCTTGTTCTTCCAAAACATATCCCCAACCCCCCTTCATCTATCCCCCATTCGAAATGAAACAAAACCTCAGCCCCCAAATCCTTTCCCCATTCTCATGATTTCCTCCATCCCAGGCTCACCATCTTCTTCTCCATCTTCTTTAGCTACTCACTATCATCTCCCACTACAGGTATGAACGCTAGTTTTTTTCCTTCTCTTTTTCTCTTTTTAGTTTTCAGATTTTTGTTGTGTCTTATGCCATTGTTGTAGTAGTTGTTCTTTGGTTTTGTGTAGAGAACTTAGTACAATATATTGTAGTGTTGGTGGGTGATAAGTGTGGGGTGGAATTCCACTTGATTTGTGATTTTGGTGAGAGTGTGTGGTGGATTATTGTTCTAAAAAGCTTCAAAGGGGTTGTGAAAATATAGTGCCCACAAGGTGTTTGTGGAAAGGCCCCAATGAACATGATTATGTAGTTTGTGACTACTTCTGCGTGTAAAGTCTGAGTAACTGCATTACGTCATAAATTTTTGTTGGGCTGTGCTAATATGTTCCCGTTTTGCCGATATCATGACTCCATCTAGGAAACGACGCGCCATAGGGGCCTCATCGAGCAGCCATGCTGGTTCGGCTAGGTTAAGAGGGGATGCACCTGTACGTTCCTTTGATGCTACAAAATTTGTTTCGGCCAAGGCTCAGGAACGCTTTGCGGAAAAGGCTCGTAGAAAGACAATTCTAGAGAGGGGTATTTGCTTCGAACAGTTCCAGCGACACTGCCCTCATATATACAACGAGTTGGTGAGGCGAGGGTTGCAAACCTTTATCAATGAGCCTGGTGAGGGCAATGCAATAGTTGTGCGGGAGTTCTATGCTAATGTGTTGTAGCATGATAATGGAGTAGTCACGGTGCGCCGAAAGGAGGTGAATGCTTCTGTTGAGTCGATATGGATAACCTACCAGCTGCCTCCACCTCCGATTGGTCATGATGACTTCTATGAGTACGGCCGCAACCTAACAAATGAAAAATGGGCGCAATTCTTTGAGACAATTTGTGTACCCGGAAAAGAAGTGGTCTGGATGGACTATGGGGAGAAATTCCACTCCTCCGCACTAAATTTCGAAGGAAAATGTTGGCTCTATCTCATTAACAACCGTCTGATTCCGTCTATCAATACTACAGAGGTCAATGGACCCCGGGCTGCTCTGATTTGGCCCTTTGTAAATGGTGACAACTTTGATGTGGCCAAAGTGATGCATGGAGAGATATTCGTCAAAAGGTATGGGTTCTTTTTCCCTTCTTTAGTGACTCAACTATGCAGGGATGCTTAGATACCCGAAAATCTAGCTGTGGATGAGTTGGTAAAAAAGGAGGGTAAGTTCCGTGCTAATAAGGTGACAATGGGTAAGGAGCCGGCAGTAGCAGAGGAGGCGAAGAGTAGTAGCTCCGATGATTCAGAGGATAAGGAGGACACTGAGGACAACTTGGAAGCCACACCATAGGCTCAAGAGCAAAGCGTAGCAGCTGTAGGACCATCCTAGATTTCGACATCTTCAGGAGTTGCCCGGGTGTCCCATTCCACTGCTTTGGAGCAGGAGATGGCTGGTTTGCGCACCTCCATAACTGATTTGGGTACCCGCATGGACGCGGTAGCTGACCGACAAGTTAAGTCGGAGAAGAAATTCATGGTTTGGCTACAAGCTTTGGGTCGTGCGTGCAACGTAAACCCAAAAACCATCTCCGGCCAGGAGTGAAACTTCAGGGAAGTTCTTTTACGTCACTGCTCTTTCAAATTTTAAGCCATGGGGACATGTCTTCATTTTTAAGTGTGCCGTGGGGGGTAATTCATTGTATGTCTGTAGTTGTATCAATTGAATGTTCATTTTATTTCACTTTATTTTGATAGTTTTGGTGATGTTGAGTAGGAATCATTAGTTTAAAGTAGGTAAGTGGCTCGTCCCGATGATGAATCCCTTTTGGCGGGGTTCTTGAGGGACTAAGTCGAAAAAATTTGAAAATATGTAGACTCTTCTTGATGACAGATCCTTTAGACAATTTTCTTGAGGGAAGTTAGTCTAGAGAAAACACCAAAAAGATTTTTTTATTTTTTAGGTAGTGTAGCAACTCCCCTTGGTTTTTCTTTGGGCCACGGTTCTTTTCAAAGGGTTTAACTTGAACTGAGTATAGGTAGTTTTTTTAATTTTGTTTTCTTTTGGATTTTTATATTAGGTTTACTGGGCTACGAGCTAGAGAATCAAAAGAGAACCCATAACGTTGACACGCCTGAACAAAATAGACCCTAGAGTGTAACGCTTAGTCTTATTTGTTGAATCTCACTAAAGTGCCTTAATATGTATGTTTGTTACTAACTTGAATGCTAGTAATGGAGCATCTTGATGACCCAATCTTGAATGAGTCATATGCCATGTGTGGTGAGGTTTTTGTGTAGTCCATGTATTGTACTCGAGTCTAGAACTTGCCCGGTATGTGAGTTGAAGCGAAATTTGAGGTGATGCTCGGTTTGAAAAATGATTTTAGGCATCCTTTGATCTTTTTGAGCTTTATTACTTATCACAAATAAAATTTATCCCTAGTTAACCCTTTTGAGCCTATAGACTTTTGTTTGGTACCCGCATTTACAAGCCTATACCCTTTTTCTTCTTAATTGACATTGTTTTGATCCTTTTACCTCTTAAAGAACTTTAATTGTGATATGAGCGCTAAAAGAAGTAAGAACGAACTAAGTGTGGGGTGGCTTTTGAGTGGAACCAATGAAAAGTAGAAAGGTGCACTTGTTTTGTAAACTAATACACCATTAGTGGAAATTGGAAAAAGAAAAAGAAGGGCAAAGAATAATCTGAAAAAAAAAATATAGAAAAAAGAAATGAAAAAATATTGTCTTTTTCCAGCTAGTGGGTATGAATTAATATAGTGCTTAAAGAAGAAGGGAGCAATTTTTGGGTGATATTGTTTGTGAAAGTGAAGTGGGTTGAAGAATTGGCACTTAAATTTGATTATGTGATGTGTTAAAGTGCTTAAGAGGGTTAGTCACTATTTCTAAATATATCCTACCCGTCCCTTAGCCCACATTACAACCATGAAAAAGTCGTAATTTATTTTAGATCAAGTGAACCTACATTAGTAGAGATTTACATTAAGGGCAAGCTTATGGTACCAATTGCATGCATGTGACTTCTTTTGTGAGGGTGAGCGATTTTCTTTGATATATGTGAGCATGATATTCAAATGTATAGATTGATTTTATTTTCATTACTATGATAGTGATGGCATGTGATTCGTGAAGGAAAAGCATGTCATAACTTCTGTGTAGAGTACTTTGAGGAAGTACGAATATTGCATAGCACTTGAGAGTCGACTTTTGAGGCTAGGATTGTTCATTACTAGGCGTAATGTATGTAAATTGTTCTGGGTGTAATGCATTAAGGGAAATGGTTGATTGAAGGAACCTCTAGAATGTATAGTATGATTTCTCAACGACTAGTGGGTGTTGATAATAGGCTAAATCTAGGTAATTTGGCGATTGTTTATGCTCCCGCTTGATTATGTTCCAATGTCATAGTATGGTTAATTGATTAAAAATCGGCTCTAACTGTGAATTGTACATATTGCAGGACGAGCAGCCTATGTGATGCCTTAAAGAGGTGATTGGAACTACTTTAGAGCAAGAACGACCCCTCGGAGCTGAGTATGCACGAAGACGAGGAAAAGAATCAAGGAAATAAGGGACTGGGCTAGCGCGCCCAGATGCGCGCTCGCCCTACTTTTAGCGCATCCATTACAGAAAGTCACCCAACTAGCGCGGCCAGATGGGCGCCCAGGTGCACGACCACGCTAGTCCAAGTTCCGGAATGACTTGTTCAGGGGTATATTTGGAAATCTAGAGGAAATTCCACTTAACCTATATAAATTCAAGCTCGCCCAAGGATTATTTATCAAGGTTTTCATACTCTAGTGCAAGAAATAGAGAGGCAAGAGGCAAAGGGGATATTTGACCATCAAGTTCTTTTTTCCCCTTGTTTTTGTTATTTGTGATGAAATTGAACCTTATTGTGATGAACACTAGTATGAGTAACTAAACCCATTGTTCTAGGGTCACGGGTGAAACATGAATGTTGTTGTTTGAAGTTTAATTTGACAAAGTTGGTTTATCATATTGGGTTGTTATTTAATTCTGATTTTAATTATTTTATTGAGTAGCTAACAGTGAAATACTATCTACGAATCTTTAGTTGAACTCAAAAGTGGGAACTTTAGATTGCATATAGAATTAAATAGATCAAGTTCTTGAACCCGGGCATCGGGGAACGGATTAGCAATTGGGATATACATATACCTAATTGCCTTGCTTGGTTGAAATACAGGAATTGTAAATGCATTCTTGTTAATCTTAATTCCATAGGCATATAGGCATTGAATTTACTTGAATAGGTGAGTAAGAACTCGACAGATCCTTATGAGCAATATTAACCCTGTCAATCAACAATTAAGATAAACCAATTAGTCATTTTAAGCCAAGAACACAACACGATTGTCAGTTAGCCCGTGACCCTGGAATATCCTCTCCTACTGTTTGTTACTCGAAATTGCTGGTTGTTTGGTTAATTGTTCTAGTTCAATTATTACTTGATAGTTTAGGTAGTAAATTAGTTACATCACTATTTTGTGAAAAATTCCTTGGATAGATAATTTAATTGAGTTTGAATCAGTCAATAGTTAATCACAAGTCTTCGTGGGAACGATACTCTACTCACTACTTTATTACTTGACGATCACGTGCACTTGCATGAGTGTTTTTGGTCGCAACAAAGGGAAAGCACAGAGCCGTCGTGGAGGCTGGAATTCATCAAGTTCCATCTTTCTTCAATCAAACTTAGTAATTTTTATGTTTCTTTGTATGATTTGTTGTTTGTCTACCATGTCTATATGGAGCTAAATTTCACGTTCTCGGTTTGTTGTTTTTTCATGACTATTATTCTACAGATATTGATTTGATTTTTTAGTTTATCATATTGGTTTATTTATTTAATCCTACACTTAATTATTTCATTGCTTGATCACCAATTGAATACTATCTACAAATCTTGAATTGATCTCAAAAGTGGGAATTCTAGATTGCATATAGGATTAAAGAGGCAAGTTCTTGAATCTGGGCATCGGGGATTTACCTGTTGATACCCAAATTTTCCATATATATTTTTAATATGCATAAATACTTTCAAAATGGCATACATATGTATATATAATCATGCACAAGGTTTTTCTATAATTTTAAAATATTTAATTTGATTTATTTCCTTCCCTTTTTACTAATAGAATCCCCAATAATTATTCCTCAAATTATTGTTGTGGTGATTTAGTCATTTAAATGCTATATTTATGCTAAAATATTGTTAAAATATTTTAGTGCATTTTTAAAATTGTATTTTTGTATTTTTAAAGCTAAATTGCATATAATTGTAATATTAGCCCTGTTAATGTATAATTACATTTATATGCATAAACTTGACCTTATATATTTTTAAAATGTTATATATGTGTTTTTAATTATTTTAGTACATAAAATTATTTTTGACAGATTATTTATTATTTATTATAAATTATATGGGGTTAAATTGGCTATTTAAAATATAGCCAGATTGCATTTCGATTTTAGCCTCAATTTTAACCCAATCCCAGCCCAATTTCTAATCAAATTTCCCAACCCAAACCATAAACACACCTACCTGACCTAGGACCAATTAAATCATGGTCGTTGATCTGAAAGATCTACCCGTCGACCTGTCTTCTCCGGTCATCTCCGGTGATTTCTCATCGACTCCTAAGCCTCCAATGGTTCTCTCATGCCATGCTTGCCTTATATAAGGTCTTCAAAGGCTCAGGGCCATGCCGACTTGTATCTAGGGTTCGTCACTTGTCTGTTCTTGGATACTCCAGTGTGATTTTGAGCAAAATCATTTTGTATTTGATACGATCTTTGGGATTCTAGATAGGTTCTTTCATCTCTATATGGGTTTCCTCTTAAACCCTAATTTTTGCCTATATCTCCTAGATCTGTACAGATATAGAATGATTTGAGTTTGTTTCTTTAATGTTTTACATTGTCCTTGGAACTCTTTTACAAGAATCATTGATTTCAAGTGTTTTTCGCCTTCTTCTAAAACTAGGGTTTCGGAACTTCTTTTAAAATTTTGTTCAACTAATTGTTTGTGTTTAAACTTCTATTTCTTGCATGTCTTTTTACTAATTATATTATTTTACTACATCTTTAACTCGTCTATGTTGAAACCCCTAATTTTCTAGATTTCTCCGTTTGGTTCTGTGTATTAGCATGATTGATTGTTTTTTTTTTGAGTTTCTATGACTATTTTGCCTCGAATATGTTCTTACTGAGTTGTTAGCCTAACTTATATCACCTCTACGTGCTTGTGTTCATCTTGACTATCCAAGGCTTGCCTCTTTCTATCAGTGTTGTTTAACCTACACGTTTGCTATGTATGGTTATTCTTATCTCACTGTATTTATATGCTGAATATTGAACCATGACCTTCTCTTTGATTGATTTTGGATTCCCTGTTTCCTGGTTTGATTGGAAGACCCTGCTTTAAATTTTCGATTCCTTCCCTTTCTATTCATATTGATTGATTCGCCTACCTTGTCTGCGTTGATATTTTATTCCTACTAATAATATCCTTAATTACAATTTTCTAAACTTAGCCCTAATTGTTTACCCTATACTTACTGAATTTGAAATCTTTCCTTATTTGTCGTACATTGATTTTCTTTCCTTATTTGTTACTTGTTCTTACCGTTTGAATCGATTCCCTTAAATTAAGGGAGTACTTGTCTTGATTTTGATCTAATTGGTTCTAAGTGCCATAATTGCTATACTATTGTGATTCTTGCCTTATTTTACCTAATTTTGAACTACTATATATACATACTCTCTCATTAACACAAACACGAACACATTGGTTCAAACTCTTTCTCTCACACTCAAAGATTTATGCTTTCTTTCTTTGTTGCTTGCTATCACTTTGAATTAGCCAGCTGTAAGCCAAGGCTAATTATTGTGCTCTCCTACTCTTCACCTTATGTTTACTATATGTATACTGGTATGCTCTGATTTCAATTCAAGCCCCAAAAACAATATATTTCTTTTATTACTTCAGTTCATCATGTTCTTGATTTGTTTCTACCTATGGTTTTGCTGTTCAACATGTAATTAATCTCTTTGCTTCAACACACTCTTATGAACTAGTAATTTGACTCTATTCTATTTAATGCTTGTCTAGTATGCACTTATTGGGCTATTGCCCCAAGTTGTTTTAATATTAAGCTTAGTCATGTTTAGTATAAAATCCTATACTCTACTATCTCCTAACTCCCATGAATCTCCCCATGCATCTCTGGTTCTGTAATTGTGTTCTAATTAACACTCCTGAATCTATGTCTTACTACCTACACTAAGTGCAAAGGACTTCTGCCTGTTATGTGTTCATCATACATGCCCTATTTGTCCCCAACCACCAATCGAACCTGTTTGGAGATTTGTTCCCCGAGTATTTGCTGAACTTGTTTGACTGAACTGCTGCATGTTCAATTACATGATTGTTCTCAAAAGATGTTTTGCTAAAAAAACCCTCTTATTTACATAACTATTTCAAGCAAATCACTTTAACACTGTTTTCCTACTGAAATTCTTTCAATCTATGTCAAGCACTCTCACTCTACTCCTGAGTCCCTAGGTTCTGCCCCTCCTAGTGTATTTACTGCCTTGGGATCCTCTTAAGAACACTTTGAACTCTGGCACAGTGAGGTTGTATCTTCCACACTGCACTTACTCAATTTGGTTACTAAGTCTAGGTGTGATCACTGCCCGAGATCCTTGAGATCCTTAGCGAACTCTGACGTACCTAGACAATGATATTGTCTATGAAATTGGCATTTGAGGCTATAGGTGGTCTTGGGAAATCACTTGGGCTTGCTTCAGGCTCCCTATAGTGTCACGACCTATTTTCCATAATAGGTCGTGATGGTGCCCGACACCATTTGTCAGGCCAGCCAACGGGGAAGAATAATTAAATCACAATTTACCCTTACTAAAATCCATTATGATAGAAGTTTTTCAAATTAAAGTCATAAACCAGTAGGGATCAATAAAATGAAAAGATAGTTATACAATCCAAAGTAACGTCTACCATTGTGTGTGTGCCAGAACCTGGTGTCACAAGCTACGGGCAACTAGTAGAATATACATAACATGAATAATACCCTATCCTACTGTCTGAATCAGGATAGACAGAAACAACAAAAATACAAGGAAGACTTCTTCGGTTGTGGATCGGCAAGAGGGAGTGTAGCTCACCGTAGAAGTCCCAGATGCGCTCACTGATATGCACCAGAGTGATGACCGGATCCACCTGCCTCAAACCCTGTACATTTAAGTATAGAAGTGTAGCATGAGTACATAAACAACATGTACCCAGTAAGTATCCCGTCTAATCTCGAAGAAGTAGAGACGAGAGTTCGACTCGATACTTACTAAGTTCAATTAATATATATATGTGCATAGGATGTATTCCAAACATGGGATTTACAAGTATCAAGAGTTTACAGCAGGTGGTATAAGTCAAGAATCTTACAGCATCAAGTTTATAGTTCATCATATGAGATAATGGCAACACAAAGCATGTATAAGCTTTTCCACAATTAACATGCGCACATAATACCGAGGCAAAGGCCCGAACCAACAGAAATAAACTGTGCACTTGCTGAGGGTCGGCGGCGGGCTGCATCTATTCATACCGAGGCGATCAGCCCGATCCACAAATAAGGATAAAATATCAAGTTCACACACATGACACATAAATGCTCAAAATACCAAGTCAAATTCAATTAACTATAGAAATATGCTCATATCCACTTTTTAAGTCTCTAGTACACACTAGGTGTTCATAACAACAATTTAACACAAGATATATATTTAATAGGCATGTTGTAGGCCCTAAGCTACCCGGACATTTAACATTGTAGCAGCTACGCACGGGCTCTCGTCACCTAACGCGTGTGTAGTCCCCGCATTTAGCAACAAACACTCAAACATTAATCCTAAGGGGATAATTCCCTCTTATAAAGTTAGAAAGGAGACTCACCTTGCTCCGAAGCTCACTTCCGATATCAAGAATAAGCCCAAACCCTCAATTTGTAGCCAAACGAGCACCAACTAATTAAAATAAGCAAGAACTAGTCAATAAGAGCTTACGAGGTCGAATTCTAGTTATTTAAACAATTTCCTAACCATAAATACGAGTTTCCTAAATTCTGACCCCGGGCCCACGTGCCCGGATTCCAATATTCTTTTCAAAGGAAGTTGTTCTCTATCACCTAAGGATCACAAATATATGATTTCTAGTTTATTTCATCGCAAATTATAGGATTAAATCTTAGTTTTAGTTCAACCCTAGGTTTAACTCTAATCTCCTGAATTTTACCTAATTTTTAGTTTTCAATCTACCTAATGTTTATGTATTTGAACTACAAGTGAGTGGGGATTACTTACCTTGCAATGATGTGTGGAAACTCCCCCTTTGGAATCGCCAAAATCACCTAAGTGTTGAAAGAAATGGAGAAGAAATGAGCTTGAGCTCGTATTAAATGAGCTTCTGTCCCCAGCGATTTTCGCTTCTGCGGAGGGAATCCCGCTTCTGCGGAAGTGGGCCGCTTTTGCGGAAAAGGCCAAGGGGGCCTGGGCCGCTTTTGCGGTCTCAAACTCGCTTCTGAGGGTCCGCTTAAGCAGAAAACCCACCGCTTCTGCGGTTTTGGGCTTGGGGCGGATAGACCGCTTCTGTGGTCAGGGGTCCGTTTATGCGGTTTCCCCTGGGCTTGGCCCCTACCACTCCTCAGATAAAACGACCTCTTCTGCGGTCTCGCTTCTGCGGTCCAAGAGCCGCATAAGCGATTATGACAGAAGCAGCAGATGAAGTTTTTCCCAAGTTTTCAACTTCACTCGAACTTCGACCATTTGATGATCGAGGCTCCCGAGCCCCACCCGAACAAACCGACAAGTTTGAAATCACGAGGCAGATCTACTCGAACCCTCGAAACACTCAAAACAATGCTAAATCGAGGAATCAACCCCCAAAACCAAATGAATCAATTCATTGAACTTCAAGTTCTTAATTCTCCTTCAACGGGTCAAAACACCCTTAAACTACTCGGATTGACACCAAATTTTACGGGTAGGTCTTAACTGATATTTTGGACTTGTACCAAGTTTGGGAATCGAAATCCGAACCCGATACCTATGAAAACAATGATTTCTTAGTTTATTTAATTCTTTGAAACTTAAACTTAACAATTTTACATAAAAATACATTACTCGGGCTAGGGACCTCGGAATTCGATTCCAGGCATACGCCTAGGTCCCATATTTTCCTGCGGACCCTCAAAAATTGTTAAATCACGATTTCGGGTCCGTTTCCCCAAAATTTTGACCGAAGTCAAACTTGAACTTTTTAAAGGAACTTAAAGAAGCAACTAGGCTTAATCTCGCTTAGAATTCTTCTAATTTCCAAACCACCCGTCCCCCCAAGTCATAATTTAGCTAAAGTAAGTGCGAAAAGTATTATTTAAGGAACAGGGTTCAAAAATACTAAACGACCTGTTGGGTCGTTACATTCTCCACCTCTTAAACAAACTTTCGTCCTCGAACGGACATAGAAAAGTACCTGGACTGCTGAATAAGTGGGGATATCGACTCTGCATGTCCTCATCGGACTCCCAGGTCGCCTCCTCGACCGGTTGGCCCCTCCACTAGACTCTTACTGCAGAAATCCTCTTGGACCTCAACTGGCGTCCTATCTATCAATAATGGCAACTGGCCCCTCCTCGTAGCCCAAGCTCTCATCTAACCGAATGGCACTGAAATCCAACACATGCGAATAGTCGGCATGATACTTCCGGAGCATCGATACATGGAAGACTGGATGAACTCCTGATAAACTGGGAGGTAAAGCAAGCTCATAGGCAACCTCCCCAACTCGCCTCAACACCTCTAAGGGGCCAACAAACCTTGGGCTCAACTTTCCCTTCTTTCTGAATCTCGTAATGCCCTTCATGGGCGAAACCTTCAAAAGAACCTTCTCGCCAACCATAAATGAATTATCACGCGCCTTCTGATCCGCGTAACTATTTTGCCTGGACTGAGCTATGCGGAGTCTCTCCTGAATCAACTTTACCTTATCCAAGGCATCCTGAACCAAGTCTGTACCAAGCAGCCTAGCCTCACCTGGCTCAAACCACCCGATCAGAGAACGACAACGCCGACCATATTATGCCTCATACGGGGCCATCTCTATGCTGGACTGATAACTGTTATTATATGCAAACTCCGCAAAGGGTAAGAACTAATCCCACTGCCCTCCAAAGTCAATCACGCATGCTCCAAGCATATCCTCTAAAATCTAAATTGTCCGCTCCGACTGCCCGTCGGTCTGAGGATGGAATGTCGTGCTAAGCTCCACGCGGGTCCCCAACTCACTCTGAACAGCTCTCTAGAAATGGGAAGAGAACTAAGGGCCTCTTTCTGATATGATGAAGATCGGCACATCATGCAACCTTACTATCTCCTGAATGTAAATCTGAGCATATCTCTCTACCGTATAAGTGTCACGACCCTAGTTCACCAATTGTGAACATGTCATGACGGCACCCGGTCTTCGCGACCAGGTAAGCCTAACACGTTGCAGAAGTAATAACAAATCTGCGGAATTTATAATCAAACCTAAATAACGTAACAATGAGTATAGTTGCCACCTGGCACATACACTTTAACACATAGCAATTTAAAACTCTCCCAAAGACCGAAAACCCACGGGCAACACAGGCTAAAAGAACATAAGTTACGGCTCTAACATCCAGAAATGTCTACACAACTGAACACATGAAATGGAACTGCTAACTATAAGCTAGAGTAGAATGAGACTCTTCGATCTGCGAACGCGGCAGAATATACCTCAAGTCTCTGAATGTATCGCCTGGATCACTGATATAAAGTCCGACCAGAAGTACCTGGATCTGCACATGAAAAACATGCGCGGAAGAGGCATGAGTACACCACAGCGGTACTCAGTAAGTGCCAAGCCTAACCTCGGTTGAGTAGTGA